>JAUMHB010103729.1:0-10025 GCA_032359685.1 Pittosporum tobira
CAAGTACTAGAAATATTTAAAAGAGTGAATCCACTCATATGTGAAATATGAGTTACTTGGATTGATCTTTTTAGAATGAGGTTCTTAGCCTTTTATATGCTTTGCACATTCTTTTGAATAGACATAAATGAATAGATATATCTACTCCATATATGAATAGACACATTCACTCTATATTAACATCTATTCATTGCACCTTTAACTTAATGAGATGTCTTATTTTATTGAACAGATACATATTTTCATTACAAAAATGTGCAATAAATATAACATATTTTACTAATTTTAAACTATTAATGATTTTGAAAATCACCAACAGTAATCCGAGTTCATGAACAATGTGTGGGATAAAATGTTTGCTGGTGGTGGTACAGTCGAGGTCAAATTCTGCAGGATCAAAAGATCTTAGTTGTAAATGGCGGCCAACAATCATCACCAGCTCTTCTCAAGTTCATGTGTGAGACACGTACAAAATAGAGATTTATACTATATGTTAGATTCTATCTAACTGTGCACTTATGTTAATTATTCTGGTGGTTTTAGTGATTCTAAGTTTAAGCAGAGGTTCAATCTTGATATCTGCAGTTGAACCACAGATATGCATAAGTAATTTACGGATATCTTTAGCGTTTGGTTCCCATTCCTTCCGAAAAATGAATAGAATACAATTTTACATTATACGTATCTTTACATCTAACCAACATTGAAACCCTTCAATCAATGAAACACTAATTCTTTATCCAAAACAAAAAAGCTACCTCAATGCCAATAATATGAACATGAACAAAAACACGAAGGTTAAAACAAATATAAATTTTGATGAAATAACTCTTGGAATGTTTCTATTTCTCCATCTCTTCATTTCGAATCATAAGGATTGCAGCAACCCTCCCTTTCAGAAGTCAGAACACGCTAGCGTCCTTATTTGTTGGGCCCCACAGTAATTCTGCAATTACGATCGTTAGCCAAAATGTTTGAAAGTGAGCCTTCCAAAATATCGAAGCGCCTAAGGGCAGAAAGGCTTGTCCAAACTACCCCTATGACTAGGAATTGTGAAATGCCTTAATCGCCCCTCTTGTTTCTTCATATATCCTTCACACAAAAATGCCTTGGAAAATTTATCTTCCACCACCCTATTCACATCATGCACAAACACATCAGTCTCCTCCTCCCCCTCCCTATTCCGCGCCATCATCCCTGCCGTATAAATCGCACTCATCCTCCCCGGAGCCTCATCGTAATACCCCGTTGGTGCATCCACCATAATCAAATCCCATTTTATCTCGTAAACCTCACTTGGCAAACCTTTTAGGGCAAGTTGGCACATTGAATACCTAGTGTCCCCAATTGCTGTGCACTCGTTTCCTTTTCCTACCTCCATAAGCTCATCTGCCTGATGAACCTTGCTATCGTACGTGACATGGTATGACTCCAACGAGGGGAATCTACGTGTCATTTGTGCGATCCAGGCCTCGTCCTCTTCAAGAAAAATCGTCCGTCCACCATAGTTGAGTGTGGCCCACATTAGGCTATCGTGGCCTAGGCCGAATACTAGGAAGTTGCAAGGGGACTTCTTTTCCAGAATTCTTGATGTTACTGAGATTTCTAAAAGTGTTTGTTGTGGAGTGATTGTTGAGGTTGTGTAGTGTATGAGTGATTCGGCTATGGAAGGTGGGATTTTTCTGCAAATTGGGGAGCAATGTCTTTGTGTTTTGGCATTATTTGCCGTGTAAGAGGTTGAAACTTTGGGCAAAGGTGTTTGATTAATTGGAGATGTCAAGCTTGATCTTAGTACAAAGAGGAGGAAGAAAACAAAAAAGGCACCTGCTATAAGGAGAAACTTTAGATGCATGCGGTAATTGTATTTTGTCCTCATTTTTGAAAAATAGTTGAACTTGATTTGTAAAACTGACTGTGTGGTGTGAGTGGTATGGAGGGGGTTCTATATATGTAAAAGTGTGTGTGTGTGTGTGTGTGTGTGTTGTGGTGTGAGTGGTATGGAGGGGTTTCTATATATGTAAAAGAATGTGTGTGTGTGTGTGTGTGTGTGTGTGTGTGTGTGTGTTGGTTTGAATTGTAGAAAGAAAGGGAGTTTGTTGCTTTGCGAAGCTTAGAGATGAAGGGATGTATGTGGATAGAGTGCTGATGACGACAAGCGAACTACAATGATTTCTTGTGAAGCAAAATGGAGAAAGTTGGTAGATCTACAAATTTGGTGGACCAGATGGTAGTAAAAATACAAATAAATAGATAATAAATAAACATCTGATGATGTAGAATTTGGTTAACATTAGGAAGTTCTTTAAGGGAACAAATTAGGGGAATATTCAGTAATTTGGTGAGATGCACCTGTATAGTGAAAGAGACAAGTGCAAGGAACATAATTAATCTAAATTTAACAAAGATGGATAACCTTAATTTCCTTGATCTCCAATTGTGTGCAAAATTCAAAGGTAAGAAATTGTACTACTTGCTAATCATGGGATTAAGTGCTTGTTTTGTAGCAACTTATTCAGCGTCTGGAATAAAAAAATCATATTTGGTAGACTAGATGTAAATTCAAAAAATTGAGTTTACAACTTAAATCAAATTTCAACAAAAACTTAAAATTAAATTTAAATTGTAAATCACAATTTGGTAACCTCTAACATGAAGAGGCGGATTTAAAGATGAGTTAGTGAGGGCAGCTGATACCAGTGAGATTTTTAAAATTTTGTAAAGTAGATACATGTACATATAGATATGTTAAGATACATGTACCATCCACTCAAAGAAAAAAAAATTAATATATATATATATATATATATTATAATTCTTTTGGTATAAGTCGAGTCATACATAATATTGTTACTAATATTTAATTAATTATTATTACTGGGTTGTGCTTTTTTAAAACAATTAAATGAGTTTGTGCTCCTGGGGGGAACCTTGGCTCCGCCAATGTAAGTCAGGCTTATGACATGTTTCACAATTGTGATTCTATAACTCAGTAAATCTCAAGTGCATTATGAATTTAATCATCGATTTAACTATTAAAGCCAATATCTTCTTCCAATAATAATTCATTCAAAAGAGTAAATTCTCATTCTGCCAAATGCTGCCTGTAAAATTTGCTATACATCCAAAAAATAGTAAAACTCAGGTTACCCCAAAGTGAGGAAAATTGACTGCTTTGCCAAAACCAATTTAAACTTTAAACTGTACAGTTATCTCCAGTAACCAAACACCCCAGGTACGGCTCCATCCCTATCAACAGACCAAACTTCTTCCAATGATCTACTCCTGAGCTATTCATTTGTTTTTCCATCGTCTAAAGCATTCTGAAAGTTGAAACTTCATGGGATACCTCAAAAAGATATTATTATTAACAGAGTATCTGAGGCAATCAAACCCACGAAAATATGCAGAAACCCAAGTCGTTTTCAGAGCCTCATCGTGATTCTGTTGTCTGTCCATTTTTGTTATTGGGCTTGTTAAGATGGGCTTTGCGAACAGCAAGTTGAATTTGTTTCTCATGCTCTTTCAGTATTTCCTCAATGTTTCCACCAGCAGGAAGCAGCGGTCCGGAGTGATGAATCCGACTCTTTTTTGGAGCATAACCCTAAAGCAAGTACCAAAGTGATAAGTAACTCGATTAGTATTTTAAGATTTTATAGAAGCAGAAAGTAAACAGCTACTCTCTTACATTAAGCATATATTTTTGTTCTTTGCAACCCAAACCAGGTGGAGCTATACTAAATTTGTTCCACAGAAAACTCTCAAACTTTCAATATGTGTGTGTGTGTGTGTGTGTATCCTATTTTACCTGTAAATATAATGATTGCTCACTTGATATTGGTTACATGATAATGAAATTGTTATGTCAAGCTTAAGAATGTTGTGTCATTTTATAGTACCATCATAAAAAATGGGACCTTTTTTTTGTTGAACAAAACAAAATAAATTTGCAAATGATACTCTCTATGTGCGATGGAGGGAATCATATTTAGGATTTTCTGCCAGACAGATCAAGGCCCATAGCAAAGATGAGCAACCCCGCCAGACGACTAGTTAACACTATCTTGCCAAATAGAAGTAAAAAAAACCCCCAGAAATAGAAAAATATTCTGTGAACCTAAGCAACTTTTGTTCACTTGTTTTTTTATCCTATAGTAAAAATGTCTAGAGTTTTAAGTAATTTCCTTACCAAAGTGGACTCCTTTCGACTAATCGCCTCATCCTCATTGTAATAAGAATCTGGTCTATCCAGCAAATGGTGTGACAACTCGGCATCATTAGAACATTTTTCCGACCATTTTGAACAAGTACTGTTCTCCCTGCTAAGATCAAGCCCCGAACTTCCACGGACAGCTACTGAACTCGAAAACTGGGATAGCTGTGCTGCTGCAGCAATTCCCTTAGGTCTATAGGATTTCTGTGACCCGAAATCTGTGTCATGCATTGAAGTTCCACGTTGAATAACTCGAATATGACGGGACCCATTTTGTAACGGTCCCCTAGAAGGATCGACAGGGAAGCCAGAACCACTATCCTCTTCAGGATTGTATATCTCGCTGATGCTTTTAGGGGTTGACTGCCCTTTTCGCTTCTGAATTCCAGAAAATAGTGTCACACAATATAGGACAAACGTGGGGATGAACATATGGGAGAGTTAAATAAATCTTGTACCTGTATCGAGGACTGCAACTCGGCATTAGCATCAGGTGCGGGGATTGCTTTAGATTCTCCGTTGCCCTTTTTAGATTCAACTCCACGTCCTTTAACAGCACTTGCTTTCTGCCTAGAATCAGGAAAAACATGTGTGGAAAGCACTTAGTGATAAACAGAAAGAATCTAGGACCAAAATTGAAAGAACAAGAGTTGTTTGTACCCGGATGAGCCACATGCACCATAAAAAAAGAAAAATAATTTGACCACCGTTCCACAAAGAAAGTCCTATTTGAATTTTTTGTTCACAGTAAGAGTTACCATTTTATTGATTATTTTTAGTGATTGTAATACAAAATGACATAATGTCCTTGAGTTTACGGTGACAATTTCATTATTATGCCACCACAACAAAACTAACCACTCATTTGGTTTAGGGGTAAATATGGAATACACCTTTAATAATTGTAAAATTTTCAAAATGGACTTTTTGTGGAATGGATGGTCGAGTATATCAGACATTCTTGTAAGTGCATTTTTAAGTATGAATTCCACCTTTCTTTAAACCTAGGCATCCCGTATAAAATATTTACTGTTTTGCTATTAACTCTTTGTTATCCAATCAAAAGGCTGATGCCACATTTTAGAAACAGCTAAGATGAACAATGTTTTAAGCATAAGAAAGGTGCTAACTACATACCTTCTTGTTTCCTCATCTCGAATCTTTATATCAATTTCCTTGCTTGGCGGGTACTTGGGCAAACTCGATGGATGACAAGGAAGAGGCTTCGTCGTGAAGAACTACAAAGAAAACTCCAACTTATATAAATAGCATACTATGATCACACAGTAGAAATTTAAATCAACGAATAAAATAAAGTAGAAAAAAATAATGTGAACTTAAAGATAATTCTTTTTTTTAATCCCAAGTAGGAAGCCATAGATAAAGGAAGTTTACCTCCCCTTGAAGTGCGGAAGAAGCTGATCCCCGGCGCTCGGGTTCAATCGCAAGGAGAGTATCCAAAAGTGATAAAGCTGAAGGAGGGAAATCCTTAAATGTAGCGGCAAAACTACGTTCGTATGGGTGTTGAGGCTTGAAAATAGTTGCGTGACGCAATCTCGATTTTCTCCAATACTCTTCAGATGGTGAACCACAAAGTTTGAAAATTTTATGTAGTTGTTCCACCTATAAATCATGAAATAGTAGAATTAAAAAAAGAAAAGAAAGAACAGAATATCATCACTGCCAATGGTTTGTGGAACCAAAAAAATTGAGAAGCAGGACTCATTTTGTGGAAAAGAGGGAGTAATTCATAATATTCGAACATAAAAGATTTCTATCTAAAGCGAGGTTAAATTTATTTCCTGAAAATTCCAAAGATAAAACCTAGATATCTCACACCTGTGGAAGTACATACCTCTGTTCTTCCGGGCAGTATGGGCTTCCCAGCATATAATTCTGCGAGAATGCAACCAGAGCTCCACAAATCGACAGCTGCTCCATAATTTGTAGCACCAAGCAAAAGTTCAGGAGGCCGATACCACAAGGTAACTACACGACTCGTTAGAGGCTGTCGTCTGCTGGCGCGGCAAAAGTTCGCAAGTCCAAAATCAGCGATCTTGAGATTTCCATTGTTGCCAATCAGAAGATTCGAGCACTTGATGTCACGGTGCAGAACTCCACGACTATGGCAGTGGTCAAGCCCACGAAGCAGCTGCTGCATATAGCATTTGATCTGCATGTCCATTAGATATAACAGAAGCCCGTCAAATGGATAGGCGAAATGAACTCATTTGCTAATAAATTAAATGAACTCATTTGCTAATAAATTTTGCGAAGTCTTAAGAATATAAATCTAAAAGCTGAAATAGTGGATTGTAAGATTAGAAATAAAACTTAGCTGCTTTGTTTATATTTAAAACAAAAGGGGGGAAGGGGAGAGAGGAGAGAGAAAAGGGGGGGAACTTCCCTCTTCTGCTATACCAAATGACGGGAAAAAAACACACCTGAGGTTCAGTAAACTTAATCTTTGGTGATGCTGCAAGCCCCGTAAGGTCGTGATCCATGTATTCGAATACAAGGTATAAACTGTCCGAGACCCGGGAAGTGACCAAACCTTCGAGCTTCATGATATTTGGGTGGTCTAGCCTTCGCAAAATAATAATTTCTCTTGCCATAAAACGAACACTTTCTGGATCTTTATTGACAAACCGCACCTTCTTCAACGCAACAATTTTAGATGTTCCAAGGTCACGTGCTCTATAAACACTGCTGTAAGTCCCTTGACCAATCTGCACTAAGGCACGATTTTAAAAATTAAAAACACAACTTACGGAAAATGAAAACATGTTATTTGATGATAATACAGAACTGTAAATAATGAAACTATAGGCTGTTTATCAGGGTCGAAGAGTGAATTTTTTTATGGTGGGAAAAGGTTCAAATTTTGAAATTTATATGACAAGAGGGACAAAGTTGAAAATTTTCCCCATAGCAAAGGGAACCAAATATCTGCATTCAGATGCGGTGTATCAAACTTAGTTCATGTAACCCCACCCATGTTCAGAACCCTTTCACTTTCCACAGGAACTAGCTGAACTTCCACAAATTTTTATGTCCATATATATATAAGCATACTCCTCAAAATTCTATAAACTATAACTTGTTTTAATGATTATTGTTAAATGCACATGAATAAATACATGCACATAATATCCCAGTCCACAATGTTTTATCCAGCTTTGTAATATCTATTATGCCAATTAGTAAGTGACACACACAAAAAATAAAATAAAAATAAAGTTAGGATTGAAAGGGTTCCTTAAAAACAAGGTTTTATTAGGTTATATACATTAAGATTGGACTGGCAGTCCGTCAAGGAAAAAAAAAAACAAAACTGATAGAGAATCTAGAAATAATTATTACGGAGTATTATAGATAAAAGAGATGTGTAAACTGTAAGTGCACCAAAAAACATGTATATGAAACAATGGTCTACAACGATTATTAATCAAACTAAAGAGAAATAAAAAGGTGAAGATTAAACGGACCTTGTCCAACTTCTCAAATGAGTCTCCATTCCTTGGTATCCACCCTTTAATAGCTTCCCCTGCCACATCAGTCAGCCAAGAAGGCCAGCCAGCAGCAACTTGGGTCCCATCAACTCCATTACGAATGCTTAATAGCCTAGACATTCGGACTTGCTCTCCACCTTCCCCAACATCATTTGCCAATCTCACAGATCTCTCGTAAACCACCATTTTCTTCTCCTCTTCAACAGGCGGGCTGGTGGCTGCAGTCTCTTCCGAAGGTGATATAAGCCACATGGTGGCATCGTTGCCACCTCCATTGATATCCACTACAACTTCCTCTTTTCTTGAGGAAGCAGTTAACCTTTTGGATGATTTCTTCGATACCTTCTTTGATTCTTTCTCTTTAAGATGCTCATGTGCAGAACTTCCTTTGGAGTTAATGCAGCCCATAATATTCCAGCCCCACAACAGTCCCCTGTTTCTACAATTCCCCTCAATTATTGACCCTGTGATTCAATAACCTATGGTAATCAATGTACCCTGCAACCAATGATGGAACTTGATATCCAATGTGGAAAAACTTAATCTTTTAACCCTATAATATAAACTCCAATTTGTCTTCAAACCTTCAAGACTTGCAATCAAATGCCCTACGAAAATTAGTAATTTAAACCCTAGTTCAAATTCAGAAATCCCAAAAAGGGTGTTGATAAACTATGACTTTATAGACACCGCAAAACCCCAGATCCCCAAATCAGAAGATGTCAGTGTAAACTAACCCACATTGCAAGAAAATCGAAAATGAAGTGAAACTGGGCAGAAAGTAAACAAATAATTCTAGGACTCAAACAAGAAACTGAATCAAGTGCACATATCTGATACAGTGAACTCTGATTTGGGACAACCAAAACCCCGAAGCCACTGATTTATTTCAAATCCAATCCAATTGAACCCTAATGGAGAAATTCCCCCTTTATTTCTTGGAAATTCTAACTGGGACTAGATAAGAAATGGGCTGTGACAAACTGGAGAGAGAGAGATTTTTGGATCTGGCCCATCGGATATCCAGGTTGATAGTATGTTAGGTCGAGTAGCACTTCTGCTTATTGCACCAAAAGAATAGTAACTTCTGCTTGACGCCGAAAAGAGAGAGATTCTGCTAGTGCCACTTGGCAAGTAGTCGTGGCTTGTATCATCAACAAGGGGCCCATCAAATCTGTCTTCTGGTGCAGAAAATGACAATAGCTTTCTTTTCTTCTTTTCTTTTATACAAGTTTTTAATATATATATATATATATATATATTTTTTTTTTTTTTTTATTTTTATTTATTCCCTGCGCGATAGTCTCGGTATTTTAATCATTACGATAACATTACATTGACATATAGGATTATAGCTAGTTTTATTCTAAATTAAAATTATTTTGATTTTGAAATTTCAATATCTAAATAGTAGGATAACCTCGTTACATGTCAAATTAATTATTTTATACTATAAATTCTATAATATACTCGGTCTATTTCAAATTACAAATGTCCTATAATTTTTTAATCAATTTATAAAATCTAAAATTCAAATGTTATTATAATTTTAAAATACTTAAAAATTACTAATAATTAATATTGTACGCATGCATATGATTTCAACACCTGACTAGATCACATTAATCTGAATTTAGAGTTCGACAAATTGTAAAAAAAAATAAAAATAATTGTCTCTAATTTTGAATTGGAATGTGTAATAAGTAAAATAAGGTTTAATCTTGTAAAGAAACTTTTGTTAAAAATTACAAGTGTTTTTTGTTTTCTTTGGTACAAAAATTAAATTACTTTTACAAAAAAAACTAGTTTAAAAACTCATGTAAGGCACGGGCTAGATATAATTTTAGTTATCTATTATTAAAAAAATCATTTTACGTTTTTTAATATACATTAAAAAATAATACAAAAATATTTATGCACATATTAAAATTTAATTTATTTAAAAATTTAATCAATCATTATAATTGAGTAGTAAAAAATTCAATCTAACTTTGACTATAAAAGAAATTTATAAATTACTTAATATCAATTATAACTAATATTAAAATGTATATACAAGTGTGTGTGTGTGTGTGTGTGTGTGTGTGTGTGTGTGTGTTTGTATGTTATCATCCCTATACTATCAATTAATTTTCAATAAAAAAAATCGATAGATATTAAAGATAGAAAATTACACTACTTGATATATTGTTTATTTATTTATTATTCACTATTTTATTTAAGTTCTGAGATAAGCTAGGAGTTGTGAGCTCATTTTTAATAAATTAATCATTTTTTTAAAACCAAAATTAAAAAATAAGTAG
>JAUMHB010103740.1:0-10024 GCA_032359685.1 Pittosporum tobira
ATGCACCCCCACACACCCACACACACACACACACACACACACACACACACACTCTCTCTCTCTGGATCGAAGGGGGAAGAATGGTTTCATGAACAAAATTACTACCCCATGACCTGAAACCTTAAAAACAGAAGGTCCATGTTCATCTTCTTCAATTCCGGCCAAGAAACCATTACCGGCGACATGAAGCTCGTCGGAAAATCGATTAAGCTTAAAATAGTATGAAAATTCGATTGGAAGGTACCAAAATCATCCTTGCAACTACAGGAATCCAATGGACCCTTCAATCGATCCGAACACATCCGATTTGAGCCCAAAAATCCTATCTTTGAGCAACACGTCAGATTTTAAGCTGACAATAAATCAGCCTTGGATAGCTTGATTCTTGATCGTTTTGATCAATTGCAGGCTCAAATTTTTTCTAATTAACTCCTAGATGCTATTTTAACTATCAATTTGTGACACTCCAGTCTCCGTACAATTCGCTGTTCACTTAAACTTGGGTGTCAGAACATATTACTCTCGTACACCTTCAATTATTTCTAGTTATCCAATCTAATATTCATGCCTCCTGGCCTTCCAAGACCTTACAATCACCATAAATTCTGCCAGGGCATAATATTTTGTCCCTGGTCCGATGCAAAGTAGCGGATAATAACAATATTAATTTTTACAAATAATATATATCAAGATACTTTGATATTCGCTCATAACACACTTCCGTCTTCGGGTTAGATGAATACCCAGATGCTATCTCTTGTACTTTGACTTCTTTACACTTCCTCAAATTCCTTGATATCTTAACGTGCCTGCTGCTAATCTGTAAAACATTTAACCACATAAAGATTGAGCGAATAGGGCTCAGCAAGAATCATACTCTCAAGGCTAGGAAAACGTTTACCATGAATGTTAAAGATGAGTTCTATAAATGGTTCCATGATCTAATAGTAGAATGTAAATCATGCAAATATAGCAAAGGAAATGAGTATGCACTTTACCTTCACTTGGGGTCACCCGTCTTAAATGAGTGAAAACATAACATAACATAACTTACCCGATCCGAACATGGAGTTTGGACCAAGTAAACATTACTGGAGCATATGTGCACAACACGAATACAGATACTAGATCTGAAACAATCTGGAATTAACCGGTCATAACCTTCACATGGCATACTCGAACTCCTTTGCTTGAATGATTATTTCTACGTTAACTTAATGGGCATGTAGTGCACAATAGAGGGATGCACCACATTCAAATAATCACATTTCGAATACACATACGAGTGAATAAAGTTTAGGCATTCAAGACAACTAATAGTACGTGCTATGGTAACAAGGTATTTACATGTAAAAGAGGGCGAGTATAAATACTTGCCTTAAAACACTTCCAACAATCCTTAATGATAATTATATCCTTCCTTTGTTAAGATTTGAAAACCTAATACCATGAATGTTCTTACATTAAAACCTCAAGGTTAATTAGGGTGATTAATTCTATGTGGTGCCCTTCCCTCCCTAGATGCTTATTCTAAGTCCAAGGAGTCCAACATTTCCATAACCAATCAATTCATGCTAAGAAACCCTCTCAGTATTTTTATCATTTTGACTAAATTCTCCGTTTCTCAATCTTGAAATAATCTCAAGAATCGCTTAATTCGGAGTTATAACGAAAAAGTTATGAGGTCCCAAAGTTTTGGTTACATTTTACACTTTTCTGGAAATTCAGGAATCTGCAGTAGTTTGATAAAACAATTTATAAATATAGTAAAAATATTTTAAATTTGAAATTTTTTTTTATAATAACATAAAATGGTCCAGGTAACTACATAAAAATTTTCATGATTTATTGATTAAAATATTATTTTATATTGATTTTTGAACTTTACTAAAAATAGGGTTATATTCTCTGCACTACATGGACTCAAGCAGTAATAACTCAGTCCGCGTAAGTCCAAAAGTATCATAATTTACCTCTATGTAAACTATAATTGAAGGGATTTAACTGATATTTGGAATCACTTAAATTGGATTTATAATGAAAAGGTAGTATGTTGCCTTCCCCTATTTCAGCCTTGTTTACAGTAGTCCCAATTACGCATTTTATTAAAATATCAAAAGACCTATAAAATTCACAAAGTTTTTATGGTAAAATATTCACATATCAAGGTACCTTCAATAAAATTTTTGAGTCCATTTGAATTTTATATAATTTTCTACAAAATTCGGATCTAGACTGCAGTCCCTAAATTTCCATATTTGAAATTTCCACAAAAACTCATTTTGCATATTTTAATACTTCCCAAAGCTATCATAAACTTAAATAATCATAACCATAACATGAAATCCATTATATAAGCTTAGAAAATTAGAGTTTCAAAGCATGAATTTAAGAGTGCTAAAAACTCTAGTTCATGAAGAAGCATGGATTCCTTGGACCTAACTCAATTTATGGCAACAATCAAGCTACAAATACCTTTAAGTATGCTAGAATGGTTTCCATCCTCCATTAATCAGGCTCAAAACCAATATTAGTTCAAGAAATTACCTTGGATTGCTCTTGGATTTTAAGGCCTTGCAAATGGTTTTGGTTGGTTCTCCTTGTTTAGTCTTGGTTTTCAAGCTTGCTAGAGTGCTTTGTGACTCTTAATCCCTCTTCTTAAGGTAGGGAAGATCAAATTTTGATTTTGGTTGGGGGGAAAAATTTCAAAATTTAGAGAGAGAAAGAAAGAGAGCTTGTGTTTGTTCTTTAGTTTTTTTCTTGGCTTGGAAAATAATTAAGTGTGGAAAATAAACTTGGCCCTCCTACTTCGCTTGGACGTGCCCCATGGGTCTGAGGTTGTGGCCAAAATTTTGGCCTTGTTGGCCCCTTTTTGGTTGGTCAAGTTTGTGGTCCAAGAAGTGAACTTGTGGTTAGTGGAAATTATGGACCAAAAATTAGCTAAGTCTCTTCACAAGCTCTTGACAGGTGGCTAGGGTGACATCACCCTAGTGATGTCATCTTGATGACATCATCATGGTGATGTCACATGGGTGACATCATCTTACTTGCGTCATCTTTTTCGTCTTATTTCACATTTTCTTTTCTTTTTCTTTTCTTGAAAATTTCAGCTAGGGCAAGTCCAATTAGAGTGGACGAGATTTACTCCTTTAACAAGGGTTCTAATGGCATCCTCCCTCGTATCCTTCCGTATTGAAATTCACAGTTACAGAAAATTCAGAAAGTTGAATAACTACAATTGCGATTACGCAATTTTCATGCGACGAATTTTGACATCATCTATTACAAAATACTATTCTTAAATTCTCATATAATTAATGTACATTATAAATTTTTGGGGTTTCACACTTTCGTCTCAAAATTAACAGTACAGGAAAATATGCAAAATTGGCTAGCTGCATATGCGATTACACGAATTTCTCGTAACAAATTTAGATATTATAAAATATAAAATATTACTCATTTTATTCTTATC
The DNA here is from genome assembly GCA_032359685.1 of Pittosporum tobira. NCBI lineage: Eukaryota > Viridiplantae > Streptophyta > Magnoliopsida > Apiales > Pittosporaceae > Pittosporum > Pittosporum tobira. Next base: position 3,476 of record JAUMHB010103740.1, read on the forward strand.
TAATCAGTATACATTATAAATTTTGGGATTCACATTCTTCCCCCCTTAAAAGAATTTCGTCCTCAAAATTCCCGTACTAAGTAGTTGGTGATATATGTTCACCAATGTACAAGACACGTATCGCACGCGCTTAACAAAATTATTGCTAAAATGCTTAGTACTGAGATATGCCTTCTAAACCTACTAATTCTATTTATCTTTATCCTTTCATCGGTATTATCATCTTTATCTCCAGCTTCAAGTGGTTTGGATAATTTGGATATTCCTTCAATATTTTTCTTTCTTTTAATTTGTCTTTTCATCAATTATCCCTATATTATTTTTTTATAGCATCACTATTGGTTCTACATTTATCGTTGCTTGTGCCATTAATATTTAGCATACCCAATCTCTTATGAATCTCGGGTTTAAATCCCATTCAACTTCCTTACTTGTTTCCACTTGGTTGTTACAAAATGTGGAACAAATTATCTCATTTAACTAAGTTTTGCAGCATACATGGCTACGGTTTCACTTCCTTGTCTTAATAATTCAGATTTCGCGTTCGATATATGCATCAAGTTTACTACCCTCAGAACCATTTTTTGTACCTTTCTAAAGGAATCTTTTCTCTTATCCTTCTTTCCTTATCTTTAATTCTTACTTGTTGATTCTTATAATTGTTAATTTCTCTTAATCTTCCAAACTTCATTCTTTATCGTTCTAACATTTTTCCCCATCACTCATCCTTTTAGGAATCATCTTCATCACAATTAATCTTCTTGTATTAATTTTCTTAACTTTTGTAATTCCTTTACCATTCTTTGTCTTTAACTTATGCTATTCATACCTATTATTATCCTTAAATAATCAACGTGCTTCCCCCCCTTAAAATAAGGAGGATCCTTAATGTAATTATGTACTTCACATTATATATATAATTCCAACGTCCATTTTATTCTCACCATCTCATACTTTTCTTACTTGTTTCACTTGAAGTTACTTTTAATCATTCAGTTATAACATATTTATCATCACGCTCTACTGAATATTCAATATCAAATCCTCTTGCTTTGTGTTCTTAGTATTTCCATATCACCTTCTTAATACTCCATCGTCACTCTCCAAGTCATCTTATACTATCTTTATTTCTTGGAAAATTTTCTTATCCTCTATGTAATTCTCATTATACTCTGTGAACTTTTCATAATTTTATTCTTCCATAATTCATCACTTTTCTTTTCACCTTTATACTTATCCTCAATTTTAACTTTTTGTTTGAGAAAGGTTTTTGTTGAATAATAATTTACTGTCGATTCTTCAATCAACATTTAGCTCTTATATGTTTGCATTCCAAGTTATTCAAGAACAGATCTTTAGCTAAGATCAAAACTTGTCTATTTTCTCATGGTCTTAATTTGGTCCAATTCTTATTCTCTTATATAATTGCTCCAATATCCATTCTTAATGTTAAATCATTGCCATTCCCATTCCCATTGCCATTCCATTTTTTTTAATCTTCCACCAAATTAATATTTTCAGAATTTTCAAAATCCTTTCACTCAATAATTTTGAATTTAAACCCCTTCATCCCTTTTGATTCCATTAATCTTCCGATTTTAAAATCTTGTTATTAAAATCTTATCAATTGCTTGTCTCCATACATCAAATTCCATTATTCTCTATCATTCATATTTTCTCACCATATCCTTGACATTCCTTTACAACTTTCCACAAAGTTGATAGTTTGTTCATCTTTTTAAATGTTCTCACCACATCTTTATGTCACCAATATTCATTCAAATATTTTCTTTCTAAATCCATCGCATCATCAGGGTTTGGTTAATATCAATTAATGGTAAGATATACAATCTAAATCCTTTATTATTTATTATTATTGTTATGACTCGATTCAATTTGGTCACGTATATCTTTATCTTCGTCTATCATTTCCTAATTCCCCTTCTTTAATACTTTCAATAAGATCGTCAAGCCATCCTCGAGTTATCAAATATGCTATGGTTTCTAATCCTTCATAATCATTCAAACGTAATGCCCTTTCTTCAAAATGCTACTAGTAACTTATTTAGGGGGGGGGGGGGGTTTGTTTAAACAAATTAATTTGTTTAGTGTCTATATTATGCTCCAATTCACTTTACTATGTTCTTTATTACAAGATACTGCGCAACCGCTTTCATATCTTAGCATTTAAATCTAATTTCTGATAGTTAACTTGTTTAAATTCCTCAATATCAGAATTTTAAGATCACCATCATTATCTTTCTATAAGATTTTCAAGCTTGTATAAGTCTAGCAAGTACATTTCCTTATGCAAATAGAAATTCACATTCAATACTTAATGTTTCAAAACTTGACTTGCTCTACAATAAACCATTATACAGAAAATCATTTTCTTATCTTCAATCGTAAAATCATCTTGAATCATGAATTACGTTGAGGTCATAATTCTTTTGAAATCAAATATTTTAAAACTTTAATTATTTTAGGACATAAATTGTTTTGAATCCATGGGCATTCAGTGGATCCATTATTACTGGTACGTTTTATTAGCATAAACATAAATTATATAAAAGTCTTTGGTTACTTTTGATCAAAATTAATGAATCACAGTTGAGTAAAAGTGTTTATTTCTCAATCTTTCTTAGTACGGCATATTATTTTTGTATATCATGTGTTAACATCACCTCTACTCAATTTAAATTGAGTGGGTAAATGTCCATATGACATACAACCATCTTTTACTTTTTATGAAAATTTTCTTTCTTAGAATTAACTCAGGTGACATACTCAAAATTTATTCAACAAGGAATTTTACAATTCACTTGTAAATATTTTCAAATTAACTTGCACATTTAATTAAGTAATTAAAAGCACATACTAGTAAATGAGAAAATAAAGTACGAAAATGTACATGCTTAACTTATTCCAAAAATATCTCTATCAATTCCTTACTTTTTTCCTTGTGTTAACTATTTCCTATAGTTTCCAAAACTTTCAACTTTAATCATTTTCAACAACTTATGTTACTTTTCCTATTGTTTGCTTTCATACTCAAATTCCTTCTTGCATGAAAAACTAGTTCTTTTAACTTTTCTTGCCTTATTGCTTTTGTTCGTATTCCCAATGTTTCCATGCTTTCCTACCTTTACAACTCAACCATTACCCAATAAATATATAAATTCTTTATCAACTAATAATCTTTAGTATCAATTCAATCATCAATTCAATACAACTCACTTTCTTTCAACTTTTCTCCCATCACTTTCATCTTTTCTTTCGTCATTTGATACTTTTATTCTTTCACAGTAGCTTCTAACATCATAATTGTCAAATCATCACATATTCCTTCATATTCATTCAAAAGCACTTTATGATAAGTCCTTACCAAATTATTCCTACGTATCATCATTACATTTCCTTAAATACATCCTTACATACATTAAATATCCATTGACAAAATAAAAATTTACATATAATAGTTATTCTACTGCTTATCTTAGTATCACCTTTCATCACTTTCTAGCTTATTCCTTTGTAATCTGATAATATCGATATACTATCCCCAAGGCCTTGGGTCTTGAAATGACTTATTCATAACTTATATATAACCATGTATGAACCTTCAATAAGGTTCTTACTCTAGTTTTAAGTAACTTAATCTTTTTTTCCTACTAATATCGCTTCATCCTCTCTTTACTTCCTTCTCTTAATTTCTAACCATACTTTTTGTCCCATTCCTATCTCTGGGGATTCACGTTAACTCATAGCTCTGATACCAACTGTGACACCCCAGTCTCCGTACAATTCGCTGTTCACTTAAACTTGGGTGTCAGAACATATTACTCCCTTACACCTTCAATTATTTCAAGTTATCCAATCTAATATTCATGCCTCTTGGTCTTTAAAGACCTTACAATCACCATAAATTATGCTAGGGCATAATATTTTGTCCCTGGTCTGATGCAAAGTAGCAGATAATAACAATATTAACTTTTCCAAGTAATATATATCAAGATAATTTGATATTCGCTCGTAACACACTTCCTCCTTCGGGTTAGATGAATACCCAGATGCTATCTCTTGTACTTTGACTTCTTTCCACTTCCTCAAATTCCTTGCTATCTTAACGTGCCTGTTGTTAATCTATAAAACATTTAACCACATAAAGAGTGAGCAAATGGGGCTCAGCAAGCATCATACTCTCAAGGCTAAAAAAACGTTTACCTTGAACGTTAAAGATGGGTTCCATAAACGGTACTATGATCTACTAGCATAATGTAAATCATGCAAATATAGCAAAGGAAATGAGTATGCACTTTACCTTCACTTGGGGTCACTTGTCTTAAAAGAGTGAAAACATAACATAACATAACTTACCCGATCCGAACACGGAGTTTGGACCAAGTAAACATTATTGGACCGTATGTGCACAACACGAATACGGATACTAGATCCAAAAGATTTCGGAATTAACTGGTCATAACCTTCACATGGCATACTCGAACTTAAATTTGAAAATATTTGGTTATATTGAGCTAAATTGGTCCAGGTAACTACAGAAAATGTTTCATGATTTATTGATTAACAGATTATTTTATATTGGTTTTTGAACTTGACTGAAAATAGGGTTATATTCTTTGTACTACCTGGACTCAAATAGTAATAACTCAGTTCGTGTAAGTCCAATAGTATCATAATTTACCTCTATTTAAACTAGACTTTAAGAGATTTAACTGAGCTTTGGAATCACTTAAATTATATTTATAATAAAAAAATTATAGTCGTTCAAAGTAAGGTAGTATGCTGCCTTCCCCTGTTTCAGCCTAGTTTACAGCAGCCATAATTACGTATTTTATTAAAATATCAAACGACCTCCAAAATTTAAAATTTTTTATGGTAATATATTCACATATCAAGGTACCTTAATAAAAATTTGGAGTTCATTTGACTTGTATATAATTTTTTACAAAATTCGGATCTAAGCTGCAGTCCCTAAACTTCCATATTTCAAATTTCCACAAAAACTCATTTTGCATGTTTTAATGCTTCCCCAAGCTATCATACACTTAATTAATCATAACCATAAAATGAATTTCATTGTATAAGCTTAGAAAATTAGAGTTTTAAGCATTAATTTAAGAGTGCTAAAAGCCCTAGTTCATGAACAAGCATGGATTCCTTGGACCTAGCTCAGTTTCTAGCAACAATCAAGCCATAAATACATTTAGCCATGCTAGTATGATTTCCATTCTCCATTAATCAGGCTCAGAATCAATATTAGTTCTAGAAATTACCTTGGATTACTCTTGGATTTTAAGGCCTTGCAAGTGGTTTTGCTTGGTTCTCATTGTTTAATCTTGGTTATCAAGGTTGCTAGAGTGTTTTGTGACTCTTAATCCCTCTTCTTAAGGTAGGGAAGATCAAATTTGATTTTGGTTGGGGGGTGAAATTTTGAAATTTAGAGAGAGAAGGAAAGAGAGGTTGTGATAACTGTGGAAAATAAACTTGGCCCTCCTACTTCTCTTGGACGTGCCCCATGGGGCTGAGGTCGTGGCCAAAATTTTGGCCATGTTGGCCCCTTTTTGGTTGGTCAAGTTTGTGGTCCAAGAAGTGAGCTTTTGGTTTGTGGAAATTATGGACCAAAAATTGGCTAAGTCTCTTCACAAGCTCTTGAGATATGGCTAGGGTGATATCACCTTAGTGATGTCACCTTGATAACATCATCATGGTGATGTCATCATCTTACTGCATCATCTTACTTGCATCATCTTTTTCGTTTTATTCCACATTTTCTTTTCTTGAAAATTTCAGCTAGGACAAATCCACTTAGAGTGGACGAGATTTACTCCTTTGATAGGGGTTCTAATGGCATCCCCCCCTCGTATCCTTCCGTATCAAAATTCACAATTACAAAAAATTTGGAAAGTTGAATAACTGCGATTGCGATTACGCGATTTTCATGCGACGAATTTTGACATCATCTATTACAAAATTCTATTCTTAAATTCTCATATGATTAATGTACATTATAAATTTCTTGGTTTTCACACTTTTGTCTCAAAATTAAGCAGTACAAGAAAATATGCAAAATTGGCTAGCTGCGTATGCGATTACGCGAATTTCTCGTAAAAAATTTAGATATCATCAAATACAAAATATTACTCATTTTATTCCTATCTAATCAATATAAATTATAAATTCTGGGGTTTCACACAATTTAACGATTAACATTGAAAAATTAGGACTTTCATTCTTACCCAAAGCAAGAATAAAAGCAGATTTTAAAAATCAAAATTTGAGTTGTGTGGTTGCGATATGGGTTAGGGTTACATTCATTCATATTAAATAGACCTAGTGTGTGACGCCCTCAAATTTCCACCTCTGAATTCTCGTGGAAATCTGGTCATCAGATACTATCTCTGTGACACCCCCAAATCCGGGCCCTTCCACACCCCGACTTGGGTTGCCAAAATATTATTAAATCTATGTCTTACAAATACACAAGTCATAAGTGATATAGGTGAAAATACAAATAATTATTATACAGCT
>JAUMHB010103762.1:0-10022 GCA_032359685.1 Pittosporum tobira
AGATTAAAATAATAATAATAATAATAATAATAATAATAATAATAATAATAATAATAATAATAATAATAATAATAATATTTTATCCAACAGCAGCAACAAGCTTACGACCACAATTCATTGTATATTCTACACCCAAAATCGTAAAAATTTCTATAAAAAGTGGGAGAGATCGAACAGGGTTTTCCATGCCTCCTTCTTGCATATATACCCATCAATCGTGTATTTGGTGTGGGACAAACATTTACGGTTCCATAAATACTAGTTTGATATACTCGTTTTTGTTGCTATTTGACATTCGAAAATGAAGTTTTACAAATTTTGTTCAAGTGTCGATCATAGGGATGCTATGCTTAATTTCAGTAGGTCAGATTCTGAAATAGGTCAATCTAGTAGTTTGTCTAAAGAAGTCGAAGTAGGTGAAAGCACACAATTTTTATGAACCTGAGATTGATGGGGCGAAGGAATTTGTCCAAGAATATAGTGGAAATTTCAGTATAATCGGATAAAGAGGCTACAGTTGCTGATTATAACTCCTGCTATTGATAGGAGATTTGTGTGGCAGCCAATTTTCTAAACTGAGAACGTTAAGGAGGTGTATGCGTTGCTCATGTTGTTAGAAGAGTTTGGATCGGTGGGGATGGTTGGGGGCGGCTCAATCAAATGACAAGAACATGATGTTTCAGGGTAAGCCTTTTTTACTAGGCCCTACTAGCTCGAAAAAAGAGAGGAAATTTCCTTGGCTGAAACGTGATTGGCTTTGCTTATTTTACAGCTTGCAAGTAATACATACATATATCTTAAGGCTTTCTTGCTCTGCTATATATGATTCATTTCAGCTTTCTCCTTGTGTAGCCAAAACTAACAACCTACAGACCCAACGGAAACTCCCAACTTCAAGCAACAATAACAAATATCAACATATTACAGGACACATATTAGAGAGCATTTTTACAAAAATTTCAACAAAAAGCAACGTGCATGCTCTACGTCTAGCTGCACCAATACATCAAACAAACAAAATCATCCAGTCTTGCAATCTAGACATACATAAAAAAAAGTTGCAGGAAATCATCCAACCTGAATAACTCTAGACGTACAAATAGTGAGTTTGCGAGTGACCACTCACCCGTCCCGGCTGTTGATAATTATTTGATAATTATTGCTAGTTAAACAATAAAACAGAACTAGCTTTTAACAAACTAGAAATGTTGATGCTACCGTTATTTTTTGCAAGTGAAGTGTTATGAAGAACAAGCACCAAATGCATCATTTAATGAATAATACTTGTGAATTATTTTTAATTTTTACCTTCCTTCCACTCCTTTGTAGGTACCAAAAGAATGCTTCACACAGTCCGGTAGTAGCAAGAAGAGTTAATATCAAGCGATACGAAACCATTTTCCAAAGCAGGAGAGGTTTTCCTGAGAACAAATAGACCTGCAAACAAGCAGACACAGGTTGCAAGAAAAATGAGTAAAATTTTGATTTTTTTTATAAGGCAGGGTAAACAAATTATAAAGAGTAGTATTAAATTTGAAGAGGTGTATAAACAAGATAAGAAGTTTAGATATTGCTTAGTAGTACCAACGACCCCAAAATTTGTTTAGTGGGATCCGGGGATTCAGAATTATGTAATCTATGATATAAAAACTATATCTTCGGGGCATAGCAAGTACAATAAGAATTTTTAAGACAAAATGCAATCTTTAACTTTAAAAATGTGATTAACTTAATGCCGCAAGAAGGGAGTGCTCAAATCAAAGAAGGGAGGTCAGACTACAGCCCGATATAATCCATGATATAAATATCCTATTTTTTGGTCAGAATTTGTGAGAAGTGCGGTTGTAACAAAGTTCCAGTGATTTTGCTTAATGGTGCAAGAAAGGAGTGTTCGAAACCAAGGCAGGGAGGTCAGAATACAGCATTGATCGATATAAAGACCCTATCTTTCGGCCAGAAATTGTGAACAGTTCTGTAAAAAAGTTCCAGTAGCCGTACCTTATAAATTAGATTAGAGTATGTTTCAAGAAACCATCAATTGGTTCATCTCAACGGTCCATGTGACCCAGTGTAATCTAATGGATGATATTTAGCCACGTAATTAAGTTTTAAACAGCCTTTTACCATGTACCAAAAAAATAAAGATATATTTATAATTTTGACCCAAAATATATCTATTTTTGGAAATAAAATTTTTAATTTTTAATTTTGATAAATTGAATCTCAACGTTGCAAATTAGTATAATTAAACCTTCCAATACTAAAAAATCAAATATTTAACTTAAACCACACACGCGACCTGCATAAACAGGGGCAATATTGTAATTTAAGGCTATAATTTTATTCACTTTTATGAATTTTGATGTGGTTTATGGCTATAATTTCACTATTTACAAAAAAAAATATAGTTTTAAGGGGTATCAAATAGATATTTTATCAAATAGATAGTTTTAAGGATGATATTTAGCCACGTAATTAAGTTTTAAACAGCCCTTTACCATGCACCCAAAAAAAACAAACAAAAAAAAAGAAAGCAACCCTTTACCAATTCCTATTTCACGTTTGATTCATATGTGACTCATACAACCTTGCAAGAATATGAATTCTAGTCACTTTATGATTAAATTTTAATACTTTATTCATCTTGAAAATAATAATTTAATTTTTTAATATTTTTTTAGCAAAAATTATAAAACGTCTTAAAAATATATTGAAGCATAATATATTTAAAATATTTTTAATTTATCAAAAACTATGATTTAAAAAAAACAATAATACATATATGTGTTTTTAAAATTTCTTAAAATTCGTGTTAAAAAGTGTTAAAAATTTAGGTCATCATTTCTAAAATAGAGGGAGTATATTAATCGGTGTCAAGAAAATAAATAAATCTATCAAAACTAAATAAGGGTTCAATATTATTTTGTAATAATAATAATTTCCAGTTGGTTAAAATATAAATTCTAATAAGTACACGTGATATATCCAGTAATATTAGCAAATGACGTCGTTTTACCATGCTTAAACTACATATTGTATTAATATCTTTCTCAATTTTAATAATAAAAAATAGAAAGGATTGAGGATTTTGGAAAAAAATTAAAATGGAGGTAATATAAAAATATATTTATATTTAATTCATACTCATCCTTTCTATAAAATAGGTCTACTGTAAATAATACTCTCTCTATTAATTTTTTTTTTTAATATTCATAAAGTCAAATTTTAAAGAATTTAGTTTCAATTTTATATGTATTAAATAAATTTTAATCAATATAAATTCAAATGTTATAAACTTTTTAAACATATTCCTCATCTAAATACTTTTGAATTTTAACAATTTTCAAATTAACTTTTAAAATTTTAAATATTTTTTCTCTTTTATTTTTTTTTTCTTTTTTGCAATAGGATGAGTATCATTTTGCTTCTTGAAGTGAACTTGTAAAATTTTTAATATTTAATTTGTAAACTTTTTAGTTACATAATAATACTTTTGGGTTAGATAATAGTCATTGGTGTTAGAAGAAGTTAATAAAAAATATAAATAAAAATTAAAACAAAGATATTCAAATCATTAGATGCAGATAGAAAATAAAAATTTTAAGAAAATCATTAGATGCAGTAAAGCCTCTTCTGAACTAGACTGCGCTCTTGAGGCTGGTCGTCCCACAGGCCCCATTTGAGAGGGAAAATTGTATCCAAAAACACTATTTCCCACAGGCCACAGGTGAAAAAAATGGCGGTGGTAGTGGTGCTTCATTTTCTCCGACGAAACCAGATCCAAACTTGAGCCCAGGAGGCAGAACATGCTCCAGCTTCTTGGAATCAATTTCCAAACAACAGGCGTAAGATTTGCAGCAAATCAAGTAAGGCTTCTTACCTAACTATGCTCCAATTCAGACCCTGAAATGCAAGTAGAGACCAAATACCTTAACTATGGGCCAAAATATATTGATTAATAAATATGCAGAAAATAGTAGTGTATATCTATTTCTTATTCTTGTCAAAAAGTTAGTCCTAGCATTTACTGAATTGACCAATTAATACTTTAAGAAGATACAAACATATCTGCTAGCATCATGGCAGAAAAGTAAATCTGTAAAAGCTAAAAATATCAAAACTTAACAATTAAAAATGAGTCATATTGGCATCAACTGTAGAGAAATGTCAACCCAAAAAATACCAAAAACCAAAATCAACAACCCAAGACCATGAATTAATAAAAAAATCAAACTCTTATGAGATGAATCTCTTCAAAGTATTGTCCATAAGCACAAATTTTCAATGAATCTCTCGTTTATAAAGCAGCAGTTAAAGTACCCTTTTTGCTTGTTGCATTGTATCTGGTGGAGGCACGGCTAAGGAGGGTGAAAGATTAGCTTGAAACCATGAGTGCTTACGAATCTCAGGAATGGTCATGCGCTTCATAGGGTCAACCACAAGCATTCTTCGGATCAAGTCTCCTGCATCAGGAGATAAATGACTGGGAAAGGCATATATTCCACCCTGGAGTAAAAAATAAGATAGTTAATCAAAATACATACTCAGATAATGATGAACTAGATAGGATGACATTCATGAAATCGAAAAGACTGATGGCTACACATATAAGTGGAATCAGACAAGATATAAATGTTGTATAACTATGTTGTCAAGCCTTCGAGTTTTTCATTTGCAATATGAAAATATTCTGTCACACGGTATTCACCAATTTCTAGGTAGTCTGTCCAGGGGGCATAAAGAAAGGAACTGATGCCAGAGCAATATAAAGTGGGAAGGAAGCTAGAATCGTATTTACTCGTTGTACCATCAGGGAAATCCGATAAAGAAACGTTTATGGCTTATCAGATGCCTTGGAGGAAATTTCTGAGAGAGACAGTAAGAAGGATTTTATTCCTTATTGACATAAAGACTTAAACCAATCACTGGACGGACTTTCCAAATTCAGAAGTTCACAACATTGTTCCTCTAAACCAGCATCCTATGATTCTGCTTATATTCTCCTGTTATCTACTTGCAGACTGATGGATATTGGATTTAAAACCTGCACTAAATTCACATGCTTAATACAGAAAAATCTAGGCAATTCAAGAGCAAAATATTTGAGCTGTCTACATGACTACATGGGAAATAAGTAAAAGGGGATGGAGAAACAATTTTTTGAGAAGATACGATACTAAGACTTCAAATCCACAAAAAGACAGTTCTTAATGATTGACCACAAATGCTAATATTAGATTTGGATGACAAATTAGATTTGGATGACAAATACGAGTAAGAGCAAATTTCATCTTCAGATTAAACAATGCAGAACTGAAACAAAGATTAGCAACTATGATGGAAACCACCTTAAAGTACCTTTATTTTCTCTAAAAGGTTAGGAATGTTATCATCATCGAAAGGGAGGGTACATCGAAAGGGAGGGTACCGCATAGAAGTGCATACAAGATAACACCGCAGCTCCATACATCTGCCTCAGGCCCACCATACGGTTTCCCAGATATAACCTATAAAATAGATGTAAGCAGGACCTTGAAATATAAACCTCAGGATAAAGTAAATTGTTATAAAACAAGCGGTTCTCTAATGACAAATGTGTGACCTTTCCACTTTAATTACACTAGTCTACCTCAATTACTTCCATTAAATCCATACCTCAGGGGCAGCATAATTTGGGGTTCCACAACTTGTCCTGAGAAAATGACCATCACTCATTATATTGCTCAAAACAAAATCAGCGATCTTCACATTGCATTTGGAATCCAAGAGCAGGTTCTCAGGCTTAAGATCTCTATGGACCACCATACTCCTGTGGCAGTAATCCACACCAGAAATTATCTGTTTCCAAAGTATAGCACTGTTAACATTCTTTAAAGGCGGCTTAACTTTATATCATCTTCATTATATTTTTGACAACTAGTATAATAATTCTTTCATTTCAATGGCAATAAAGTTACGGGGAGTTTCTAAATTATGCTTTAGTTTGGGATTGCGTGACACACTCCTAACCCTAGGTGGTGAGGCCTACATGGTTTTAAATGTGATAATAGCATAGTTTTCAAATGCACCACAGTTTTAACGTTTTTAGGGGAGGCTGCTGTTACATCCCAAAGACAGACAAGAAACTACTCACAAAGAGAAACTTAATGACATTATCTAGATGCAAAAATGAAGTTGTTCATTTGGCATATAAAACCCACCTTTTTCTTCCTTTTCCGTGTTCTTAATCTTGCGAAGGTTAAGGATCTTAATGGCAACTTTGTGCCCTCTCAGTGAAAGTTCTGCTATTTTCACCTTACCCAAGCAATCAATTCTAAGAGCTTTAACAAACTTATAGTTCCCTAAGAACATATTCACGCTACTGTCGGCTAGGCCAGATGATCCATCCATTCTCTTGTCCTGAAAAAGTGGTGCATAAATTAAGCAAAATGCTGAAAACAAATAATTACATGCACAAATACAAAAGCATACAAGTTATATTTGCATAAAACGTATGTAAAACATACACATAAGGTAATTACAATACAGTTACATAAATCCACTTCAGTGCTATGAACTACATTAGTTTCGGCAATCACACAATTTATAAAATGATGATAATGTTAGTTGGAAGTCCTAACTCAAGCTATGGCTACAGCCAAGTAGATACCAAAGGCCAGGGAAACCCACCCACTTCTCCTGTGATAGGTAACAATCCAAATGTGATTCTTCAACTTAATCCCGCTACATTTAGAAATATGATGATTCCAGAAATGGGAAATCTGATTTGGAAACATAACATAACAGAAAGGTCAAGACCTTTAGAGCTGCTGAAAAGCTCCTTCAATAATAATGAGCGTCCAAAACGGTTCCTAGCTGTTTGACATCAAACGCTGACCCTGATTCTTTCTCACAAAATCTGAAAGGGCATTCGCGCCAGCTTTATTTAATGAACTCTGCACAATACTACGTCTTAATTAGCACTGTCGTTTTTATTTACCTTTACATTGGACTAGATGCATGTACCTAGGAGTTTGTAAGGTAATTTAATTTGCTCATTCTAAAAAATGCATCAAATAGAGAAGCACATTGTAACCTAGTAGCATATTCTAATCTTAGAGAGTATATAAGAAAAAAATCAGCACGAACGTAGAGCTTTAGCGGAGCATATAAACTTGAGAATTTACCCATCAAGACATAAACTATCGGCTAAATGTTAGAGAAGAAAAACTTCTATTGAAATTAGCAGTTTATTACTTCTTGTCTTGTGAAAATTTTCTGCACAGCTCAATTTCCAAAGAGGATTGTGTCCAGTAAGGGTAGAAATCAAAATGTTGATCTTTAGTTTCCTTATCATTTATGTTCATGCATTACCTACTTACGAAAACGACATTCCACATAATTTAGTTTGTAGTTAGGAAAAATCTTCATTGTTGGTTATTATTACATGGTAAGTATATAAGGACCTTAATTTCTCAATAATAACAAAATGACTTACCAGGTTATACATGTAGGTTTCTCTGTCGATAACAGCCAAAATAGACAAATAAAAGGCTTTGGCAGATGACATACACATTCCTAATTACTATCTGTATGTATTGAAGGAACTACTAACCAAGTGCGACAATTGTGGATACTTAACGAAAAAATCCACTAAAATTTACGTCGTTTCTTAACAACTCTTTTGAAGAATATGAAGGAAAATAATTCCAAGGATAGCTCAGCATATGATTCAAACTACATTGTAACAAGCTAAAAAGAAAATCAGACAACTAAGCAATAAAAGTAACATCTTCTAACTTCCCAAGCCAAAATCAGCTAAAAATGGAAGTTACCTAATCCTTATAACAAAAGAGATCACGAAGAAACAATTACAGTTTTAGTTACTTTCTACATTTTCTGAGAGATTTATCAAATTGAAAGAAGATCAATGTCAACATCAAAAGCCCTAGAGTAATCCTAGCTACCACGGATCTAAATTTCCAATTTCTATACATGAAAACTAAAATTTCCAACACTTGCGAGCATACGCGATATATAAATACGAAAATAATTACAGAAATTGATGTGGCAAATCACAGAAGTATACAAAGAACACAAGCTCTGTTGATCAAAATTCAAAACTCCTCCGTGAAATTTAGCCAAAAGTGAATTCAGCGTGTTCGTCGCTGCGTATATGTCTGTTTTTGTGTGCGCGTGTGTATATATACATATAGAGAGAGAGAGAGACGAATCACGTTATTATACCTGTTCCGCTAGGGATTTTAACTGGGGATGATGCAAAATGAAGCCAATGATTGGTGCCTGTTTGGTTATTCTTTTTAAGGGTGATTGTAGCTTTTTATAATCTGATGAACCATTGTTTGTTTCTGCTTTTCTTAATAATCTGCTTTTGATTGTACAAGCCCTCAAAGCTGCTAATAATCGGACGGAAAAACTGTGGTCGTGCAACTTCAATTTTATTGTTGAACTGTTTTTCGGCTGCAAAGACCATCCTACCTTTTATTGATTAAGAAAATTACAATTGATCCCAGTTGTCATTATTGCTTTCAACGACCTTCTCCTTTCCTAACCCTTCTTGCAGCGCAGCGCTCTCCCTTTCTCTCATCAGCCGCACCTGACCCCCACCGAATACCTGCATCTCCTCCGATTCAAGCCAACACAACTGATTTTTTTTAGGCTTATGTACAACTGATTTCTAACATAGCCAATAACAAATCTTGAAACAAGATAAAAAAATGAAAACCCTTAATTTATTATAATTTATTAAATATAATATTTTATTATATTTAAACGTTATAATATTATTATCAAACAAACACTATATATATATATATATACCTCCGTCAGACGTTAATTCTCCCGCTCTGGCCTCCTGCTGGCAGACCTTATTAAATTCATTTGATATTTATCATTGCATAACAATATTTCGTCCGACTTTCAATTACTGTATGGTAAAAATTTTAAAATATATTAAAATACATATTAGTTTAATATTTAAATTATATTAAGAAAAAATAACATATAAAATATAATAAACAAAAGGTTAAATAAAAATAAATTTTTTTTACTTATTTTACAGTTCATGTCACATAATAATCAAATGTGTTATAAAAAATTTAATATAAAAATAATAAAACGCTAACTAACTTTTATTAAAAGGATTATCGATGCATATTAAATCATGGGGTCCGAATATTTTCATTTTCGTCTTTACTGTTTTGGGTGGAATCAAATTAATTTTTTTTTCTCTACTTACTTGTATTATTCCTTCTCAGAAAAAAAGGTTTTATGTTTTTTTATTTTATTTTATAGAATATGAACTAATTTTAGAACAAAGGAGATATGAGAGTTTTGACATGCAAATTGCTAAGGGTATACTAACATTGTCCTAATTACTTATGTAATTATATTTGTAAAAAAAGTTATCGGAAGACGACAATAAGAAGGGAAATTTTTCTATTAGTGACTTGTTTATTAGCAAAGGTAATTTATTTTTATTTTTCATTTAAAGATGTGAAAATTCTCTAATTCTCTTGGAACAGAAATTTCTTTCTAAAGATACAAAAATTAGAAAACAATGTATACAAGGAGAAATAGATAAAAACCAAATTAAATTAAAGAGACAAACTACTTCTAGTATAAGAAGAAGCAGAAAAAAATACTAACTCTGCTTCAAAATTAATTTTTTTTTTCATTTATAGCACGTTCTAAAATTAGATATGAATTTTTTTTTTGATAACATAAAACACTATTATATTATCAATTTATTTTTCTATTATAGATAAAATAATAGTTTACACCATCTCTAGAAGAAGAAAAAAATTATTCCAAAAATAATTTTTAATTATATACAATTGTAATCAAAATTTTATTAATAAAAATAAAAAAAAAATTTATTTAAAAATATCTCTAATTTTAGAATGTATAAAATATATATATATTTAAGGAAGTGCAAGAGAATCTTTGCAAAAATATCAAAATTGCTCGAGAAAATATCAAAACGGTTTACTCTCAACTCATTTACAACTTTAATCCCAAAC
>JAUMHB010103773.1:0-10022 GCA_032359685.1 Pittosporum tobira
CCTGAATTTGCCACTGCACCATTGTGTATATATTCCTTCACTCCGGGGACATGATAGGTCAAGTCCAAGTCCCCTACGACAAATTTTGTTGGTACACTTACTTGATCCCCTCCCCAGGCTGCAGTAATCTCCTAGGTTCTGCTATTAGTTGATTAAAATTAAAATTTAAGAGCATTCAATAAATAAATAAATATAATTGTGCGATGATAGAAATTGTAACCACTCTCCTAAGCGAGATCTGTTGGGTGTCCATATATAGGTCATACTAAAGTTGCTTACGCATTTAGGGTTTATTTAGTATAATTTAAAAAAAATTTAATTGCCGCTTAAACTCGTCACAACAAGTACTTCAAGGTTTATTTGGTACAACTTTTAAGATTTGAGTTTGTAGTTAAAATTCACCACAACAAAAAATTCATATTAAATTTAAATTATAAACACAACTTTTTAAACTTGCTTTTGGCATACAAAACATATATTTTTGTTGCGTTTGGGTTCTATAAGTTCTAAGTTCTAAAATATAATAGTATAAGTTGCCTACCAAACAAGCACCGAGTTGAATTTAAATTCTAAAAGCAGTTGTTTAACAAGTAATTTTTTTTTTTTTTTAGGTTCCATAATATCTAAAATTTGTATAGATCACAAGGTCTGACGTGATCACTCATAAAGCTAAAACGCGATAGTAATTTATTTTAACAAGTATTTTTAGTAGCGGAAGATAATAACTTTAAACCGTAAAATTAAAACTTGAAATGTAAATATTGGATCCGATATTTAAGGAACCTCATTCAACAGAGTGTGCGTGTATATATATATTATCGACCTGGCCTAAAATCTGCACATGTAGTGATCATCACCATAAGCAGAACGCATGGATTCAACAACATTTCCCAAGGGACTCCATGGAAGAAACGCAACGCTCAAGTTGACCGAAGGCCTAAACGAGCACAAGTGCCATGCAATGTATGCACCCTAATCATGGCCCACCACGTACAAAGTCTCTCGCGGTGCAACTGCATCCAGTAGCCCCACCATGTCTCATGTCAAAGATTTTTAAAATCTTCAACAATATAAGTTAATAAATATATGTTAATATATTTATTATGTACATATACAATGAAGAGATGTGATAATTAAATAATTCTAAGATAAAAATAAGCGGTGATTCAATGGTAAAAGACACATTTTAAAGTTAAAAGGTACATCTAATTTAATTGATATATCTCTTCATGATATAATGAATTGAAAATGTGCATCCAATTCATGTGAAGTGTCTATTCAAATATCAAAACATATCTTTAAAATGGTGCTTAGAGTCCTATAAATAGGACAAATGATTTCATTTTCAATCAATTTTAGTAACTCATATTTCACATATGAGTGGATTCACTCCCTTAAATATTTTTAGTACTTGAAATATTTAATGGTTTTAATTTTCTTCTCTTTTTCTATTATGGTTTTGATTAAATATTAATTATGCACTTAGTACGTAATGAGGATTAAGTTCCGGTATCTGTCTTATTTTGGAAGGCAAGTTCGTTATTATAACTTTATCCAGTATATAAGGGATGAATATTGTTTGAAGGAAAGAGTGAGTATCATTCGATTCGGATGGATAGTATTTTATGTAAATTATTATGCTATTATTAAAGCGAGGTTACAACAATTGTTCTAATAATCTTAAGACAATATTGGATTGCGCACAATTTTGAAAAATAATATTTGTTGAATTGAATTGGTGGTATATATATATATATACACACACACACATATATTTATCTTTAATCAACAAACGACACTTATGTGTGTATAATAAATTATCACACATATATTAATATCGACATATTTTACCGAAAAATCATTTATAGTGTCATACCACCAATTCAATTTAAAAATATTATTTTTCAAAATTGTGCACAATCCAATATATATATATATATATATATATATATATATGTACACACACACACACACACACACATATTGTGGTTATTTAAACCATTGTTTGGTGGTGACAATGATTTGTGAGTACGGAAAATATATGAGATACTTTATTATACTCATATGAAATTATGGCTTTGACGAAAAATACAAAAATTGCCTTATTGTATTCAAATAAATACATGGAAAAATTGAATACAAATTAAATGGATTTCTTAACTATAGAAATTATTATTTATTTTCTTGGAAAACAAGAAGTTATTTTCCTAAGGAGGTGGAAAATAAAAATGACCCCCACTATGAAATATGTCACTTTGATGTATGCAAGAAATAATGTCATTTACTAACATAATATTATCATGGAGGATGTTTCTCATATCAAAGGAAACTTCAATGATGGAAATGCAAAAATTTTGTAAGTAACTTTTATTTCCATGCAACAATTATTTTCTAGCATGTCAATATAAATATTTTTGTCTGATAATACTATGTTATGCTAAATGTTTGAATTTAAATTTCTTCCATATTTATTTGTTTATTGTAGCTCGGTAGAAAATTAGATTGAGATATATTTGTTAAAATATATGTATGCACTTGCAATGTTATATATACTTGGTAATTTATTCTTGAAATCAGTATATAGAGAATAATTTGCATATATTTATCATTCATATTGATCATGCCATAGAAAATGTATACAAGGTTTATGTGTTTTGATATTTATGGATATTAAATTATGTACGTGCATGGTATTAGATATGATGGTTTAAGTGCATTGTACACAACTTTCAGTACATAGAGATAATAACACTACAAGAAAAAAGGGTTAGTTGCAAAAAAAAATTGTGAGAAATTTTTTTTATCACTAAATGAGACTATATGTGACAAATCAGTGGCAAAAAATAATTCACCAACAAATTGTCAATTTATTGATAAAATAATGGCAATTTTTAATTTTGCCACTAATTTTGTCACCGAAACATTACCGCCAAAATTGTGGACTCCGCACCAAATTTTTAGTGGCAAAAAAAATAATTTTGTCATTAATTAATTCATTTTACCAACAAATTTTATGTTTGTCAGAAAATACTCCACAAAGTATCTGACAAAGTTTATATTTTTGCCACTAATTTAAATAAATAATTTGTAAGGAAACATTATTTGGCGGGTCTTGAAAGTTTCGGTCTATTTTTAGAGGGAAAGCACAGACATAAAGAAGAATGAATCCCGAATCTAACAAAACCTAACTCTATTTCATCAGATTCTCAAAGCTGGGAGAACACAAATCCGTGAATTTCAAGTACTCTAATAAATTGGTTTTGATTTTTTCTTTGTATCTCACTTTAAGAGTTCATGCAGACTCATTCTAGCAAAACCTAACTCTATTTTATCATATTCTCAAAGCTGGAAGAACAAAAAATTGGTGAATTTTAAGTACTCCAACAAATTGGTTTTGATTTCTTGTTTGTATCTTAGTTTAAGAGTTCATGCTTTTACTAAAATTGATTTCGTTTCTTAGAAAACCAATTCAATTATTTTGCAACCGTCAATCCAAATAACAAACTCGATTTAGGTATTTACCTTCAAGTTCTATATACCGTTTTCTAGGCTTATGTTGCCGTTTATCAGATTTGTTCACTTCGTATAGATAAATAGAGAAAGTGTCCAGTTTTTATTTTTTTTTGGTATTCTAAGAATATTTTTTTTATGTACATAGTGTTTAAGGTTTGTTTCTATTTTAAGATTCTTGATAGATTTAGAGATACCCATCTCATGATAAAAGTTCATTTGTGTATAATATGATGATTTGTGAATACCCATTTGATGTATATGTTTTAAGTTGGATTTCAAGTTTGGTAGCGGAGGAACAAATGATATTCACCTACTTAAATAAAAGTTGACGATGTGGTTTGGTTGCTTCTGTATTTAATGTTACAGTAAAATCTTAAAATCATGACTTTGAAAGAAAATTGATGATTTGATTATTGTTACTAATTAACTGAACTGATTATTGTTTTGAAAGTATGCAGAGTTCAATTGTCACTCTGCTTATTAAATTTTTTATGTGTAAAACCTAAACCATTTATTCATGTATATTTGAAGATGGATAAGAAATGGATGGAACTTCCAAATAGATTCTCTGATCAGTAATGTGATGGAGTAAAAACATTTCTTGATTTTGCATAGAGTAATGTAAGTATTGGGGGTAAGATTCGATGTCCATGTTTGAAATATAATAACTTTTACAAACATACACGTGAACTTGTTGAACAATATCTAATCATAAATGGTATAGTTAGAAGTTACAACTGTTGGATACATCACGGTGAGCCACTTGAGTTGTGTAACGATGATGACTATAGTGATGATGAGTTGGAGCCTCAAATACGAAATAATGAAGAAGCTCATGATAATATAGGGGACATGTTAGATGACATTTTTAGTGGACCTTATGGAGAGGTTTTCGGAGAAGTAAGAACTGCAAGCCAAAATAATGGGGAAGCAAAAAAATTCCTTAAACTTACAAGAGATGCTAAAAAGGAATTGTATCCAGGTTGTCTTTTCTTGTTAACTACTGCACATTATGTCGATGAACAGTTGGAGTCAAAAATCATTTGATATGCTTCTTCAAATATTTAAAGAGATGCTTCCAGATGGCAGTAATGTCCCTAAATCATTCTATGAGGCAAAAAAGGTGTTGAGGGATTTGGGGCTTAACTATGTGAAGATAGATGCTTGCAAAAATCATTGTTGTTTATTTTGGGGACCAAATGAGGATAAAGTAACGTGTCCTACATGTGAAGAACCAAGATGGAAATCTGAAAAGGATAATGGTAAAAGAATTCCTCACAAGATATTGCGGTATTTACCAATAAAACCGAGGCTGCAAAGATTATTCTTAAACAAGGATATAGCTTCAGCTATGAGGTGGCATAAAGATAAGCGTGTTGAAGAGGCTAATGTGATGAGGCATCCAGCTGATGGTAAAGCTTGGAAAGAATTTGACAAAATTCATGAGTTATTTGCATGGGATTCTCGTAACATTAGACTTGTATTATCAAGTGATGGGTTTAATCCATATTCCATCATGAGCACCACTTATAGTATGTGGCCAGTGGTGCTTGTGACATATAATTTACCACCTTGAAAATTCATGAAACAACCTTTCTTCTTATTATCCTTGTTAATTTTGAGCTCGAAATCTCCTGAAAATGACATTGATGTATTTCCACAACCATTAATTAAAGACCTAAAAGAGTTGTGGGAAGTTGGGGTGGAAACTTATGATGCCTTGAGTAAAGAAATTTTTTTGTTACGTGCTGCACTGTTATGGACTATTAGTGATTTTCCTGCCTATGCAAATTTATCAGGTTGGAGTACAAAAGGAAAATTAGCTTGTCCAGTGTGCAAGAAGGAGACATCTTCCATGAGGTTGAGTAAAGGGTTCAAGACATGCTACATGTGTCATCGCCGCTTTTTACCGAGTAATCATAAATGGAGAGAAAACATGTCTTCATTTGATGGAACAAAGGAGCGTAGACTGCCACCCAAATAGGTAAGTGGTGATGATGTCCTTTCTCAATTAGAGAAGATTAGACCTGTGATTTTTAGTAAAAGCAATAATGGAACGGGGAAGAGAAAACGTGAGACTTATGAATTGAATTGAACAAAATCTGTTATATTTTTTACCTTGCCCTATTGGAAGACATTGTTGTTACCTCATAATCTAGTTGTTATGCATATTGAAAAAAAAATGGCAGAAGCTATTTTGGCAACTTTGTTGAATATTGAGGGCAAAACGAAAGACACAATTAAGTCTCGATTGGACTTAAAAATGATCGGTATACAACCTGAACTGCAACCCATTATCAAAGGAGATAAACTAGTTATGCCTCCAGCATGTTATACAATGTCTAGTGACGAAAAAATGAGCATGTGTGAGTTTTGGGAGTCAATAAACCTAACAGCCGGGCATGCTTCTAATATTTCACGATGTGTTAATGTCAAGGAGGGTCGGCTAACTGGAATGAAAAGTCATGATTACCACGTGTTTCTACAACGCTTGCTACCACTTGCAATACGAGGTTACTTGCCAAAGGAAGCATGTGAACCGCTATTTGAGCTTGGAATATTCTTTTGAGAGTTGTGTTCAAAGACGTTAAAAATAAATATTTTGGAACATTTAGAGAAAGGGCTTGCCTTAACTCTATGTAAGCTTGAACGAATACTTCCTCCATCGTTCTTTGATATTATGGGTCACTTGCCCATTCATCTTGCAAAAGAGGCTATACTTGGTGGACCTGTGCAAAATCGATGGATATATCCATTTGAGAGGAAATGACATTAGTTGTAAAACTTAACTATATATCTGTTAGTAATTCAATGTTTAGCTATTTCTTATTATTTCTTTGTAACAGGTACATGCACACTCTTAAACAATATGTGGGTACAAAAGCTCATCTTGAAGGGTCAATTGCAGAAAGTTATATCTTTAATGAATGCCTTACATTTTGCTCAATGTATTTGCGCGGTGTTGAGACCAGACTTGATAGAGAAGAAAGAAATTTTGATGGTGATGATCGTTGAGAAGGCTATCTGTTTTCTCTTATAATGGCCGTTTGCTTGGAAAAAAGGATTATCTTACTATAACTATAGCATAATGGAATAAAGCTCATTTATATGTCTTGGATAATTTTGATGAAACCCAAGTGTTTATTGAGTATGCATTTGTCCCTTTTTTCATGTTAATAGTGCTTATTGTGCTTATTATGAGGAGTAACATTATATAAAAAATTTATAAGGAACACAATAACTCAATGAGGGCAGAAAGCATGCTAAATGTAGATAAGAGACATGCTGAAAGGTTTTCAAAATGGTTTGAAGAACATGTAAGTTTTTTATTTTCTAGAGATCCTATTAAATAAAATCCTGAAGGGTTTCAATTTAACTTGACTTGTTGTCCCTTCTGTAATGTTGATACAGGTGAGAGAGTTAGAGCATCAAATTCCTGATCAAGTTAGTAAACAACTTCGCACTTTATCTTGGGCTCCGTCTCGATGTGCTATGCATTTCAAGCGTTGTATCATCAATGGTTATAGATTTCACACAAAAGATCATGAAAGATATCGAAAAACTCAAAATAGCGTGTCTAAACATGAAGGGAATGAGATTGATTTCTATGGTGTTTTAAACGAAATTATTGAGTTAGAATATCAAGTTGTTTCCTTCTAGTGTGATTGGTGGAATCTCGGATCTAAAAGAGGTGAATCGGGAGTTCGCAAAGACAATTACGAGTTTATAAGTGTGAATACTGCATACACTTGGTATAATGATCAACCCTAAATTCTTGCCAGCCAAGTGAGACAATTTTATTATGTGCCTGATATTAAGTTGGGAAATGCGTGGAAAGTTGTAGTTAAGAATACACCAAGAGACAATTATGATTTTCTTGAAGTTCTAGATGAGAAGGAATTAAATGGAGATGACAAGCCTTACCAACAAAATGTGACAGGTGTTGTTAGAGAGTCAATGGAGGCTGATAATAATTGTATTCACCTACGACGATTTGATATTCCTGCAATGGAATTTGATAACAGTAGTCACAAGCGTGCTAGATTAGATCATGGTGATGAAGACTTCATTAATGTTGATGCTCTTGAGGAGGATGATATGCTTAGCGAAGATATGGGCTCCGATAACAATGATGAAGATGAGAACATGTTTGTTTAATTATTATTTAAATGAATAATAATTAAACAAACTTGTGTATATTAGTAGAGAAGTTGGGAAGATCACATATAATGTTTTCGCCTTTTTCAGTATAGTAGAGTAATATATTAGTTAATTCTCCCTATTTTATTGGTGTTTTGCTTGACTTGTGTACTTTATTAGTGTTTGTTATTATATAAAAATTATCATATATTATGACATGTTACCAAAAATCTATGTAGTTATGCCTGGTTCAGGGAGAGGTCGCCGCTTTTTAGATTTGAGAGTACAAGAAGTTTCTCAATACAAGTCCAATGCTGATGTGGATAACTCTGTACTTGACAAAAATCCGACAAGCGCTAATGCCTCACAAAATGGTGGGAACAATGTTGGGAGCACCTTAACCACAGAAGGTACTCTTTCTTCCTTGGACTTTATTAATTTTTTTCAGCCCAAGTTACACTAAAAATTGTATCATTTTCTTATCTATATTACAGTTGTATCAACTTTGCATATCTAGTCCTATAAGAATAGTTGGCATATTTTGTACATTAATTGCTTAATAGGTGCATCACGAGCAGTTAGGGGAGTCACACGAGGACTCTCATTCGCAAAGAAACGGAAACCAGGAGAGAGGTTCGATATAGATATCCCAATAGATAGGAAGTACATTGTAGGTGAACATGCTAGTGATTTGATAACTGAGACTGGTATTGTCGTGAGACAGTATGCTCCTTTAAATCTTGAGAAGTGGAAATCAGTTCCTGAGTGAGAAAAAGAAAAGATGTGGGGGCCGCTGAAGGTAAGTAAATTATATTATTCTTTTAAGTAATGCCCTTATTGTTCTGAGTTGTTCCCTGCTGGCTAATAAGGAAAACATGTTATGTTTGTAACTCTTATATTTAGCCCTAAATTGTTTTCTAAGGACAAATTTCGGCTGCTGTCAGAAGATAGAGATACAAAGGCAGTGGTTTACAAGCAGCTTGCCAGTATCGTAATTTTTGTAACCGGTTACATATAGACCACTACTTGCCACATAAAACTATGGAGCGTGCACTTCAAAATTGCCCTGCAGAGATTGACAAGGAGCAATGGCAGGAACTTTGTAAACATTTTAATAGTGAAAAATTCTTAATAATGAAAAAAAAAGATTCAATGTTGCTGAATTAATATTTTAACCTTTATTTTTTTCCTCAATGTAGAATCGAAGTAAAACGAATAAGGAAAATCGAGCTAAGCAGACCATTGCACATTCAGGTGGGAGTAGAGGCTTTGCAAGACATGAGCATGCACTGGTAAGATAATATATCAAATATTTGCTAGAACTAAAAAAATTTTAAATTAATCTTATTGCTTTAGTCAGGACAAAACTTATTATACAAAAAAATAAAATAAAATTAAGTAACTAAATAAAATAATTCTCTTATTGACTATTAAAGGTTGATTTTCTTGAGTAATATGTTACTTGTACCACTTTCAGTCAATTTTGTTCGGATATACAGGTTAATGTTGAGACAGGCGAGCGTCCAGTCATGTCTAGCAGATGATAATATAAAGTCTCTAGAGAAAGATGGTGTTGATGTGGATGAGGACCAGGTTTATTTAAATATACTTGGTCGTAAGAAATGCTATGTACATGGTCGTGGTCCTGGCCCAAAGCCTTCTTCATCGACTGTTGAGGCTAGCGCAAGAGAACTCCTAGAAAAGGAGCTTGCTGCTGCTAGGAAAGAAGTAGAAGTTGCGAAAAAAGATACAGCAGAAGCAAACCAAAAAATGGCTGATATGATAAAAAAGGAATGATTAAATGGAAGGGCGAATGTTTTTGAAACTAAAGATGGTGATGAACTATGTAGCGGAGACGACTGGCTGTAGCCTCCCGGGGAAAGCTCTTGCCTTGACTTTTTTCACCATTTAATCTCTACCATGTTTTTGTTGGGATGAAATCAATCTTGCTATCTTATAGGTGCCATCATATATGTCTTTAGTTCTTAAAATATGTATGACTTGTGTCAAGTCTTGTCACACTATGTTGATAGATAGTTTAGTAGCAAAATTTGCTATAAGTAATACAGTATTGATAAATAGTTTTGTAGTAGATTTCACTACTGAAGTTTAATGCATAAATATCTTACTAGAATAAGAAGAATATTGAATAGTTGGATTTTATAAGTTGAATGAATTGTTTATCTTGGCCAGTTAGTTATTTCAGATATAGGACCTATTTAGTGTATCTTTTAACACTTGAAAGAAGAGACATATTGTTGTTAAACATCAGATCTATTCAAAATCACATTGATATACTTTTAGGCACTTCTGAAATTTTTTTCATTCGACCCTGTTTAGTGAAAAGAATGTTTATTTTATATCTTTCT
>JAUMHB010103795.1:1431-12081 GCA_032359685.1 Pittosporum tobira
TATATATATATATATATATATATGAGACAGACCTTTTGATGCTGCTATTTGTGCTTAAGACACTACAACCCCCTTCGATTAAGTGCTTGTTTGATAGCCGCTTTCGTTACAGTTTGCAGTTTAAATCTAATTTTAAATTTTTGTTGAAATTGAATTTTATTTACAAACTTAATTTTTTGAACTTAGATTATTCTACTAAACATGATCTTTTATTGCGTTTGAATTTTATAATCTCTAAACACTATTACCAAATGAGTCCCAAGTAGCTTCTATATTCTTCTAGATGAGAATATGTACCACTCATTTTCGGTGAAGCAATAAATGAGAATTTAGACTTCTCTACAAACAGATCTAAAAGACTAATACTGGAGTAGCGAGAAGAGGGGCTGCAGTTAACAAACTTATAAATTACTGATGAATACACTATTAATTGTATCAAACTCCTCTACCACCAAGGCGAAGCTAGACTACAACCAACATAACACAAAAAGCAGAATTGCACCCACTTGTCATACACGGGCAGTGAAAGAAAAAAAAAAAAAAAAACCTACTCAACAACAATGTGTTTTGTAGAGAAAAGCAGATGAACACAGAACTGCAGTTAAAAATCTCAAATAACTGACAAACACATTCCAAGATTTGATTGATTAGATGTTGCTCTGGGCACCAATGTCTGCACTGTCTTGCAGCTCCAGAAGCCACTGTAGCACTTAAACTTCTGTCTTTGGTTGCAATATCTGCATGAGTGACCATAATATATCCATCCGGTGCATGTTTCTATTGTTCTGTCCCTGGAAAGAGTATCAATTAAATATTTCTCTCAGTCAAAGAATTAGAAAGCATGTGAACTTATTTTACCATGGTAGAAGGATCTGAAGTGAAGGGTAATTTACTTTATCTATCAAGAAATTGATTATAGAATAATAATTATAATATCCCCATAAAAGGGATCCCAAGGTTCAAAATTTAAGATCCTAGAATCGTTTACGTGGAGTCGGGGCCCCACTTCAAAAGCTTAGCTTTTATTTTCAATTAACATTTTTTCCAATTCGGCCAGCCACATTAGAATCATTTTATACGATGCCAATTTCAATGCTAGCAGATTGTACCTCAACCACAAAACGTATCCAGATTTTCTCGCCATATATTTCTGTTGCACCTTTCAAAATGGTCAGACCCAAGCTCCTGATTACTTCAGCAATCTCAAAAAAATGGCTGCAATCCTCACACAACATCTGCATGTAGATATCTGGAATTAGATGAATTATATTCTAATAATGTAGGTGGCTTGTCATTTTAATTCTTTCCCTCTTCCAATGTGGGAGAATACTATTACTTCCCTCAATAGACAGTATTCCCTCCGCTCCACAAAAAGGGTCTGATTTCTCAATAAAAAATTGTTCCACAAAAAGAGTACCATTTTGATTGATGATAGTATAAAACGACTAAATATCTCAAGTCTATCATGACAATTACATTATCATGCCACCTCCACCACACTAAATATTCATTATTTTAAGGATTAACATGGAATGAAACTATGTCCTTAACATTCAGGAAATTGTTAAATGGTACTCCTATTGGGGAGCGGAGTGAGTAATATATTTCGATTATGACTTATGAGTAGGAAAATATTATGCAGCACAAAGTTTAACAGTTCTGAAAGTGCATACCTCTATCAGCATTTGCCCACTTGTGTTCATATCTTTTACCATTATTGGAAAAGCTCCCAAGTGACTTTCCACTTCCATTGCCCAGCTTGAACCCTGCTCATAACTGGAGGATCCACGCCCACTAGTTTCCTTATCAAGCAACTGCAGACTCATAATAAAACATAAAATTACCAGGATGACCATAACGGAAAACATTAATTCCAATCTTTGTTATTAAGTGGTGAAGGTTACCATAAAAAAAGGACACCTTAATTAGGATCAAAGGGTCATAAACTAAAGCAAATAATTGCAGAAGTTGGTTTAACACACACACACACACACACACACACATGTATCTTCCACGATCAATACGAGGATTTCAGTAAAGATAACAGAATGCATTTTCAGCTTAAACAACAGGAGTATGGAAAAATAGATGCCAAAAGCTTACTTTTGGATCAGCACATTTATCTAGCTTGTCAGCATGTTTGGTGGTACATTGCATAAAGAGCATGTGCTTGATTGTTCGCTCCAGAAGAGAATCAATACTGCACTGTTTATTGCGCACATTTCAGCACATTATAACCATAAGACAGAGAGGTGAAAGACAGTAAGAATGTTCCACGGAAGTTACCTTTGCCCCGTTGGGCACAAGTTCACGCAGCTCCTTAATGCGATCTTGGATTAATTGTCTGTCCCTTGGTCTAGGCCTACAATTTTCACCAGGTCTAGCCCTCTTTTTGTTGTTCTTCATTTGTTCTTGAAGCCTTTGTAACTGTTCACTACATCTACTAGAACTTGCTGATGAAAATCTTTTTGTGGGCCCAACACCACACGCACCAGAGGAGGTCAAGCAGTGAAGTGTGCCCTCTTCTTCTACAAGGGAAGACCGATCATATGAATAACCAGCTGAACCAATAGTATGGGTATCACTGGCAGGAGGCTCGAACATTTTTTCCGCAGTCATGAGGGATTTTAATGATTCTGAAATTGGATTTTCACATTTAACATCAGAAACACTTTGGCAAACTTTAGCCACCACTGCTTCTAGAAGATTCTCAGGACCAAGGTTTTCAGTCATAAGATTACTGGTCCCCATTCCTTCGTCAGGCATCTGAAAAACTGTTTCACTTTCAGCCTTTTGTGCCTCCCAGTCACTATCGGTACTTTGTTTCTTAAATGCAGGTCCTAGTGCTTCATAAAGCTCACAACCAGCAGAAAACCTGAAACACGCCTCGGATCCGTCCATATAATTATGTTCTGTTTGGAGCTTTAAGTTTTTATCTAAAGATGTTCGACTCTCGTGGGAAATTTCAGGTGCGCACAACACCCCATGCAGAAACGGAATATTTACCCCATAATTATCAGCAGGATACGTAACATCATACAAATTACTTTTGTTTCTAACGAAATTGAGTGAAGATGGAGTATCATCGTCTTTAGATTCTACTCCAACATTCCTAAAGCCACTTGTTTCTCCTTCGGACTTCCTGTGAGCTGACAATTTCCCATCTAGTTGTTTGTTCCAATCCGTAGATGCTGATGATTGAAGTAAATCTGAACTTTCACCCACCCCCAACACTGAGTATTCAGGTCCACCACTCTTACTAAGCATTACCATTTTCATTGGATAAACTTCAGGAAGTGGAACAGCATCAGAACGATGAAGAGGGTTTTCAAGAGATTGAAACACTGGAGACCATGTATTTGTTTTCTCGTTCTTCATAATTTTATCCATATTCTGTATGCAATCATGGTAACTCGTTGAAGCTGAACTTCTAGTAGATACAATTGACTGAGCAAAAGAGAAGCACCATGAGATGCTTAGATAGAATGAGTGTATTGAACGATTGTGTGTGCGTGTCTGCAGGGTACATGTGTTTGTTTTGGTATTTATTCGTGTGTATGTGTGTGTGCATGAGTGTATGCTTGTGTATAAGAGAATATGCATGTTTTTAATAGTGTGTGTGTGTGGGAGAGAGTTACCAGGCATGAGGAACTATCTATACTATTAATATGCCCTGCTAAGGGATCTTGAAGCTCAAACAAGACATCCCTGATGTGGTTCACCAACTTCAAGTCCTCCGCAATCTGCACCTCCCACATTAAGGGGAGAAAAGAACAAAAGTATTAAGAGTCATGGAAAGGAAAACTAGGCAAAATAATTGGAGGATGGCTGAAAAGGTCAATGTCACTAAATAAACGTGACACAATGCATATATCCCATCAGGCAGGAGCCTTTGCATAAGAAAATACAGAAAATTTACTAAATAACAAAACATGAAATACAAAGAAGAGGGCTAATGTCTAGTATACTAACAGATATAGCTGGTATTGTCAAAGTTTTCCACAATGTAATGGTGAATCACTATCATGGGAGAAAATTGAATATATTAGCTCATAAATTCACCATCTTCAAGGTTAAAACATTGTAAAATTGGTCTTGAATCTTCATATAATATTTTGGCTCAAAAGTTTAACAAAATTTAAAGCTACTGAAACTTGAAAACAACCATAACTCCTATCTTCTTGTTTCACTTACGATATTGAGTTGAAGGTATAGTCACCAGCATTTATGTAACGCATTATCTAGTAACAATTGTTTTCCCTTCTTTTCATATCTTCTTTGTGTTAAACCATAATGCAAACGGATAGCGGAAAGAAGTAGCAAAACTAAGTCACCAGTTTATCAACTAACAAAAATATTTCCTAAATTACTTACCCAAAAAATGTACTCTCTGTCCTAAATATATCCATAACATCAAGTTTAAACAAAAATATACATTGAATCTAACTGGGAGATGCATGAAAACAAGCTAGCTTACATTATTTAAAGAGCCAAGCTGTACGACCCCATAGGGAACAACAGCCACAACAGCAATGGTCTGCATATTAAAAAGGAAAAGAATGTTAAAGAACTTAAGAAAACGCATCAACATGTCAGATAAAGAGTCAGGTCCTTAAATTATTGAGATGGTCATACAGTGAACCCCATTTAAATTTGAAAGTAGAAATGAACAACATGAAAATAAACGTATTCGAAGCAGATCCATTTATTGTGGAAAACTGGGCTGTGTAAAACAAGAATAAGAGAAGTTCTATATTCAAGAGAGATTATTGATACTGATATCTGACAAATTACCACATTTAATGTGTAAGTTATTAGTATGAGCATTACATTGGTATTTGAATAAATAGAGTCTAGGCCTTTGGCCTCCATTGCACCAGAAAAAAGGACAATGATATTGTTAGTATATTTTGTAACGAATTAATGATATTTGTCACAAAGTATTTATTTTGAGAAGCATTATTGACAAGGTTTTTCCCCTTCTTTTTGCCTAATTAATAAGGTAGTAACTAAGTGTGCTGTGTACACTTCTAGAAGTTGCTGAATGTCAGGTTAAACGAGCTCAATTGACCAATTAATATTTAAACGATCCATTCTAGTGGCTAGAGAATGTAAACAGAGACAAACAAGTCCCATTTGAACAAGAATTCCGATTCGTTTACAAGTTTGACCTGAAATCGAGCTCATTTACTTTTAATAGAGCCAAGCCTGAAATCTTAAAGTTGGCTCGATTTGGATTGTTTACAGTTGATAGTGTGACGTGAATGCAGTAAATTATCACAAAACAACTGAAGATGGAGAAATTAATATAAGGAATTAGAAAGCAAGCATACCTGAATCCCAGCTTCAAACTGAGTAAGCCACCCATCAGAGTGCTGTAAAATACCAACATCACAAAATAAGAATGATTACCAAGTAAAATAAAATTAGAAAATGTAACATTCCACTCGATAAGGTAAGATTAGATAAGGATTGTTATGGCACCATAGCAAATAAAACTAATGCCTGACCTCAAACAAGGAGAAGGATTCCATTACATGCTGATTTGCAGAAATCCACAGATGCTTACCAGTAGCTGCAACCTGGCCAACAATCCTACGTCCAACAAGAATT
This sequence comes from Pittosporum tobira, assembly GCA_032359685.1. Taxonomy (NCBI): domain Eukaryota; kingdom Viridiplantae; phylum Streptophyta; class Magnoliopsida; order Apiales; family Pittosporaceae; genus Pittosporum; species Pittosporum tobira. Next base: position 7,045 of record JAUMHB010103795.1, read on the forward strand.
AATGTGGAATACAAAGAAAAGTCATATTCAATTAACTTGAGTAGTTAGATTTAGATTGCAAAATATTCAAGACTAAGATTGCTAGAACAAACAGGATGGTCATATGCACAAGCATTATTATGTGGAAACAGTACTCAAATTTGAAGTCCTCAAAATTTGCTAAACTGAAAAACTTGAATAAAGAGAGAAGAAAAAAATAGAGTTGTATGAAGCTAGACTTAAAGGTGATTTTATAGGTCAAAAATGATTTCAGATAGACCCAAAAGCCCACAAAAAAAAAGTTCAAGATAAAATTTTTCTCTTGGTAAATTTTATGTAGGCCTTCGATAGCTTATGAGTTTATGGTAGACATCATACCCTTCCCCAAGTGAATATACATGATACGACATCTTGGCCACAGCTAACCCAAGAGAGTCATTTGAAAATTGACCATCATACGAATTGGCAGCAATGTCAGCAGAATACTTATTCTCTGAAGGATCACATTGTTCATGGTTGTCGAAGTAAGCACCCTCAGAACTCAACGTCCTACAAGAAGTTTATTGCTAAGTAAAATCATACGAAAGTTCCAAGTCAAGATTCCCTGAATTTTTTATGCTTATATTTCAAAAGCATTAAGATAAATTTATCTATGTGGACACATGAAATATTCTGTGGGTTTGAATATCTCTTATTGCGCCACGAAAATTTCTCCATCTGAGATGAGAAAAACAATCGTAGAGATGCCAGAACCCCTACTTTATTTTCTATTCAAAAACTCTTCGACCATTGAATTTTGTCCATCGCTAGATATCCAAATTCCAACTTACAGACTAGCATGATTCATATAGATTTAGAGGCTAATGAATCTCAGCAGAAAAGAAGTTGAGACCCAACTCAACTACTCAACTCTCAATTTAAAAACAACACTTGATATATTCCAAAACTATAATAAGAGAAGAGATCAGTTATGCAAAAGAAAAATCCAGCGATAAGGAACCTACTGTCCATTGAGCATTCTTAGAACTGAAAATTTGGAGGCCAATTTTAAAATATTCATAAATCTTTAAGAAAATCAATAGTACCTTAAAAATATAAATTTTACCTTATAAAAAAGTTTAAAGACTACCCTTGATGTTTCTTGTCAAGCGACAAATCATTATACTTAAGAAAAAGATTATAACTTGTGTATCAGAACAAAATAGTAAAATGCAGTGATAACGAAAACATGAGCAACAGGTTGAGCAAACGTTGAACTTACATTTGAGCTTGATGCTTGAGTTTCCAACAGACGGCGTACTTCCAACCAGTGTTGAAACACAGACTCCTGAGTACTTCTTGCAAATGACTACCCATTTCCTCCCAAAGCCAAGAAATTCTAACACCACCTACTTTAAACCACTCCACCAGCTAATATCAATTAGACACCCCCAAAAAACCCTGCAATCCCAAATTCTAGCTACCTCTGTAAGAACCTCTTCCTGCCTGCTTCCTTCGCAACCCAGCTCGCCTCTTTATCGGCGGTCCCACGCTGAGAAGCCGCAGACTATCCAACCCCATCCTCACCCAATAACTTAAACCCTATACCCCAACACCAAATAAATTCCTCCAAGAATTCACCAACATAAATACAATTTCAAACTCAAAAGATCAATCCCAGAAGTCTCCATGTAACCTACTTGCTATATCTATCAAGAACTGTGAATTTCAATTCAAGATCCTTTTAAGAAATTGAAACAACAAATCTAAAATTCAAGAATTTGATCAAGTAAAAACCTAAACCACACCAAATTCAATCTTGCAATAAGTCACTAGCACATCAAGCATACCAAACTTAACATTAGTCCAACTCAAGAATCTCGAGATGGGGTTGAATCAAAATGGCAACTTTATCGTATGTCAGTCGACATTGATGAATAAAATTAAGCTTCTGTTTATATTCTCACCTAAATGAGTGACCAAGACTAGGCTTTTACAGAGAAAAAATATGATGGGTTTTTAAAGGAAGCGACAATCTTAATGTCTGTCCTCTTTCAAAATCTTAAGTTCTTTTAATGCAAAGCTTTTTGAATGGTGTGATAGCTTCAACGCTTAAACTTACAACAACTTGGAGCCTCTTCATTTCAACTCCCGCCATTGTTTCAAAGATTTGCTCCAAGATTTGTTCGCATAAAGTAGAGAGAGAAAGAGTAAAGAAATGGGTGGTTTCCTAGTCTGCTAAAAAAGTTCGTTTGAGAGAAAGAAGAGAGGTGAAAATGGCTTTTTTGAGTTTGAACTTTCTTTTATATTACGAGGACAGCAGCTTTTGTCGTATTTGCAGTGTTAGTATGTGCTACGCAGGATGCGTAGTGCGCACCCTTTTACTCCCTCTAGTCTCCCTTGCAGCATGTGCCACTCATATTCCACGCACTTTGGAGAATTTTCTTCTGTCTGTACCAGCCGAGTCGAAAGGTCAGGCTCCACCGGCTTTTTTAAACCTAGACAGTCTTTCTCTTAATATTATTATCTCATTAAAAAAAATTACAGTGTTAAAATAGTATGCCAAATTACGCAGCATTTATACAGATTTAAATTAAATTAATAAAATATTATTAAAAAATAATTAAACATAGACATTTATTTAATATTTTACATTTGTTCACCTATTTTTTTCTAAAAAATAAAAAGAAAAATAACTTTTAAAGAAATGTTTACATCCTAAAAGTACACTCACTCTTCCAAATAAAAGTGGAGACGAATCCAGAAGGAAAAGGAATTACTTTTGAAACTTAAAAAGGATAGACTGTCACATGTAAAATTCATTTGGATAATTACATTAATAGAAAGTCTACTTTCCAATGAGTGATTTTGCTAGAGATGGAGAATATGGCCAACAACATGATATCCCTGAGTAAAGGAAATTTGCTTCTCATTTTACTTGCTTCCAATAGTCTCATTTCTAATTATTTTTATTCTTTTTTAAAATTAAAAATAATTATTTAAAAAAATATTTTTTTTTTCTTCTTATAGATAGATTAGGCCTTAAGGATCAGATATTGTATGAAACTAAATAGAAAGCGTATTTTTTTTTTATATAAAGATATCTCTGATATTCATTATGACATATTCTTTGTAGAGTCGAGATTAAATTTTGAATTCATTTATTCATATTTAAAAATAATTAAATTAAATTTTTTTTTTACAAATATATATATATATAAGTTTAAAATGTATTAGTCGTGATTTGATATTCAATCTATTTGATACTTCTTATGTTTTAAAATAAATGACTAATATATCATCAATTTATCTCATAAATGATAAGATATGTGTCATTCTTTTATACTATTTTATGATCTAAAATTAAAAACTTATTGTTAACTGTGAAACGAACACAAAAATAACTATTATTATTTTTAATTTTAGAATAAAAAGAATAAATTACAATTATAGCCCTTATCTTTTGAGCCCTTTCCACCAAATGATTTTACTGCTAAAAGTTACGACAGTAACACACCTCAACCCCCGTTGTCCCCTTCTTCTGTAGTGTGATTATTTTCCTAATTATGTAATTTTCACAGCCACTGACGGCCAACCGATGATCAATTGAGTGGCATTTGAGAGCCATGATTGGTCCTAGCCACCCGACCAATCAAACCATATATAGTGCTCCGGTCCACATTTCAATGTCCATTTTCAATTGTTTTGAACTAGCTAGCCACCTAACCTAGTACTCGGAAATTTTAGAACACTTGATTTTAAGAGTTACAAATTGAAAATAATTGCTATAACAAAAATTGAAAATTTAAATAATAATAATAACATTACGACAATTGGTTCAAATAATTAAAAATATTTATATACTTACACTCTACGAAGTATGTATTTTTATTGCACATAAATAAACTATTTAATCTACTGTGGAGTACACATGTAATTTTTTTTTAAAATGCAATAATCGATTCCCATAATTGAAATTGAAATGTGATTTAAAAAAACATATTAATTATGATGCTGTTTGTAATCCAAAAAGGACATAATGCTGATAAAATCATAGTTATTGTGTAGCAACAACTAAGCATTCTCCCCAATGATTCACCTCAACAGTGTGATCTCAAGTGATCATTGCCATCAATTTCTAATCATTTTTCTAATTGTTAATTAGTGCGACAACGACAAAATTAGAGATCAAGATTACAAAGAAAATTACAAATTAAGGTCGTTAGAACAGACCGATTCACGGTAATTATGGTTGATAAAACAGTCATTAAAAATAAAAATAAAAAAGATTATCAGGGGTCAAAACTTCATGCTAACTAGATGTCTGTACTATCATTTCAAGATTTTTAAAAGGTCAAGTCGCCAATGTACATGATGGTTTATAAATAATTAATTTTATAATAATAAATTCTTTGGTATTACTTGAAAGAGCAAAGCTCATAATATTATTCCCACCACGTTAAAGGAAGATTTATTTTCTTCTTCTTTTCTGAAATATTAAAGTTTGCAGACACACCTCAAATATAATTTGTTCATTGATAATATTTTTACTTATAATTTTATTAAAAAATTTAATTAAAAAAAAAATCTAAATGTGTACTCTGCAATATTTCATATCAGGGAAAAAGAAGGTTTAACATAAGAGGAGTAATACTATTATTTTCTTATTTTAAGACAGTGAGTACAAGATAGAAAAAGAAACCAAGTTCTATTTTTACTAATATAAAATATAGAGAAAAAGATAGACACCGTGTAATGTAGCATGTATGATACATTATAGATTATATATAGTGTAAATCATTTAGTAAAACAACATAATTTTTATAAGATAAAAAAAATAAAAAAGATAAAATGACATCATTTTATTAAAAATATTGCTATTACTAGATAAATTACATTGTATTCTAAAATATAAATAAAGTTATAGAGAGAAGATGAAGCAAATTGAGTTATAGATGTGATTCATATTGCGTATGCAGATGGCGATATATAATTCAAAATAACATATCATCATGTACAAAATTAGACATATTATCTTATACAAATTAGAAGTTCCGCTCCACAATCAACAAACGGGGG
>JAUMHB010103796.1:0-10020 GCA_032359685.1 Pittosporum tobira
TTTATTTTATCACAGCAAATTATAGTGTTAAAAATGAATAAATTTCATAACATTTTGAAAATATTGGGTTCTTACACTCACTATCAAATGTCCAATCGTATCAAGTAAAGCCTTATTCACAATTTAAAAGATGATCCATATTAACTTCACATATCAAAATAATACTTCTAAATTAAGCCAAATGTCCACTTATACTCTTAAAGAATTGACCACAATCTATAAAAGTTATAACCTCAAATATGTCCAAATATTTTTAAAACATCAGCCCACTAATCTAGTCATATAATCCTTATCTTGAAAAATAAATTTATAATATGAAAAATACCATCTGAAAATGCACTTCAAGAGGTCTAATTTACCCTCAAGAATAACTCAAATCAGATTTAAAATTATAAAGTTATAATATTTTAAAAATAAGAAATCACTGCAGAAAATCTGCTACGTACAGTAATTATCAAAAGTTCCATTATGATCAGTTTAAATCCATAACTAATAAAACACAAAAATTATATTAGACTTTTCAAGGATTCTGAAAATATAAAATTCATTCATAAATAATGGTTTAGAAAACGAATTTAGAAAATATGTGACATAATCTGTCAAAACAAAAGTTACAGAGACTAGTTTTACAAAATTTAAAATATAATAATTTATATTACATATTGAGAAATAACTCAAAGAATAAATTTTAAAAAAATATTAATATGTTTCCAGAAAGGTAAGAATCAAACAATTTGATGAAAAATAGATTTTTTTATAATTTAAACAATAAAATATATCAAAACTCGTCAGTGAATGGACTAACTATTGAAATTAATGTTTTAGTCATATTTAGAAAAGAAATTTCAAAAAACTTAAAACATAAAAGTTGTAGATAACTGAAGAGTCTTTTCATATAATGAAGAATCGATCAAATTGGAGCTATAATGAATTTTATACGAATGTTGTAACATGACTGAAAATTTCATAAGAATACCAATAAATTGGGATTAACAAAAGTGAAGAAAACGGATACCATACCTATAATAATCTCTAGCAAAATTCTAAATTCTTGTTGGAAAGTCTCCCAACCTTTTATTCTTTCTCTCCGCCATGATCTCTCTCTCAGCTGCCTCTGTTTTTCTATTCCTTTCTAAGTGTACATAATCCTAATCCGAGTATAAATGTTTATTTATATTTAATTTTTATTCCTTTTTTTTTTCTAATATAATTCTATTAACAAATTCTATTTATTAAGAAGCCCAAAAATAAGATTTCACTAATATATTTATTTTATTTTATTTCGTATTTTATTTTTACTAAATCTCAAAACATTAAAATATTAAATCCCAAAACTATCAAAAGTCAACTTTAATCAAATATTTCTAACTCAATAAAATATAATTTAGAAAATAATGTAATTTAAAAAAACATATCCTTATTAAAATTTCAGGTATTATAATACTCCATTCGTCCCATAAATAATGAGCTCAGATACCATTTTCATTGTCCTAAAAAAAATGACTTAATATATTATTTTTATTTTATAATTACTTTTTATCCTCAGTTTATGTTACATCAAAATTCTTTTTTTCTCTATCATTATAAAATATATTTACAAGGATAATTTTATCAAAAAAATATACACTCTCCTAAAAAATTAGTTTTTTTAATTTGCATATTTTTCATATTTTATTCATCTTTTATGAGACGAAGGGAATATATTGATATATATGTGTGTGTGTGTGTGTGTATATATATACACACACATTTTTCTTTTTACTTTTTTCGTCCGCAATTTATGTCATCGCTAAGAAAAAAAAGAAAATGATAAATTAAGACCCCTACAAGAGTACCATAGAGTATATAACAAAAAAAAGGGAGAAGTATAATATTAATATTTTTTCATCTTTTTAAAACTCACAAATACAATAAAATAATTTTTTTGTTATAAATTCTCAAATACAAAACAAATAAAATTTATCTATTTTTTCCATATTTTTTAAAATTATTTTTATTTATCGCAAAATTTATGAACGGAGCGTAAATATTTTAGCGGTGGAAGGAGAAAAAGAAGTTGGTAGTATAAACTATAAAGAGGGCGAGAAAGGAAAATAAATATTAAATACGATTGTAGTATTATGTCATTATGCTGATATCATGTTATAATATTTATATAATTTAAAAAAGAGAAAAATATAAAAATTTTGTAAAATTTTATTTGATCAATTATAAAAAAAGAAAAAATTAATTAAATTTAAATTATATATTTTTAAAAATTTATATAAATAATATAATATCACATTATACTATAAAACCAATCTATTTGTATGGAATATTTTACTCCACAGTCCACAGTGGGGTTGTAAAAAGGAACATAAATGGAATGAAGCTTCCCACGTGGTACAGTCCTCTTCTCCTCCTTCATCACTTTCTGTAATAATAAAGTAATAGCAGAAGTTGTCTTGGTCTTTTTTATTTATTTATCATTTTCTGTATTATTCACTGCTGCTTCTCTAGTTCTAAAAAGTCAAACGCGATCATAGATGAGTAGTGATGGAATAATTGGTCGGGCTCTTAGCAGCCTGGGCAAAGGATTCGACCTAACATCGGATTTTCAGTTGAAGTACTGCAAAGGAAATGACAGGCTTGTTCTTCTCAATGAAACTCAAGAAGAGCTGTTGGTACCAGGTTTTGGTTCCTTCACCAATGTTTCAACTGATATCAAATGCGGCAAGGGCGACCGAACCCGATATCAATCTGATATTCTTGACTTCAGTCAGGTAATAATCATATTTTTATTCGGAGAAAAGTGTCAATTGCGTGGGTTATACATGTTCTTGATCACCACTTACCTCCGTTTCGAGTCTTATTCTTATTTTAATATTTTGCATCTATTAAGGATATATTTTACTTTCATATTCATCCTCAAACAATCAATTGTTAGTCTAGTACTGGTGAAAAAAAATTAAAATTTGACAAATTGAGTAGCATATAAAAAGAAGACAAAATCTTGATTAATTGTTATAATCCTATATAGATGTCAGAATTTATCAACAGAAAATGCTCAGTGACTGGTAGAATTCCGTCGGGGTTGTTCAACTCAATGTTTGAGTTCTCTGGATCATGGGCAAAAGATGCAGCCAATATCAAATATTTAGGAGTAGGTGGTTACTATGTATCACTATTGGACCTTCATATCGATCGATATTCTCTTGTTCCCTCCGATGTGGTCCGAAATGCAGTTCCTTCAACTTGGGATCCATCTGCTCTTGCCAGGTAATTAGTTTAATTCTCCCCTTCATTACCAAATTTCCTTGTGTACATAACATTGTTTTTTCTAATACTAAATCAATATCTCTGTCGTTTCACAAGCATTTGGTTTTTTATTTGCCAAGACCTTTAATAGGTTACTAATTTGAACAGTTAACAACGTTGGACAGCCTAACCCACCAAACTATCATAATTTAATTCAATGGACCATACATTTGTAAAAATCGAAGTTTGCTGTGGTGTCTAATGATAATGATGAATAATGAGTGAATGGATTATTGGATTATTTAACAGATTTGTAGAGAAATATGGCACTCACATAATAGTTGGGTTGGGCATTGGAGGGCACGACATTTTGGTGTTAAAACAAGGCACATCTTCAAACCTAGAGCCGTCACAACTTAAGAATTACTGGAAAGAACTCGGAGATCAATTATTCATTGGGGATGATGGCACTTCCACTCCTAAAGACCTAAAACCAGTTGTAAGTTTTTTTTTTTCCTTTTCTTAAATTTTTTTTGGATAACTTTCCTTGTTTTAAATAAATATCTCTAGAAATTATATTTTAATATCGAAACTCATTAATTTTAATTTATTTCAGGCTCCAGCGAATTTTAATATCTTAAATCGGCAATCTATATTGTTCGTCGACAGCGTCGACAGCTTCTCATCCAACAAATCAAAAAATGTAGGTTTGATTGTCCTACAATAATCTTATGTGAATTCTGATTTAAGTTTATTGTTGTTCTTGCATAAGACTGCAAAAGTTAGCTCAAGTTCGAAGAAGTTGGCTGAAGTAATGTGATGTATTGATAGGTAGCTCCGAAGGCATAATTTTAAGAGTTTCTAACATCACGAAAGTAACAATCTTCTTTAGGAGTTTAGGGTCACCAAAATATAATATTCCGCGGACTTTCTGGGTGTGCTTGGTTGATAAAATATTTATGCATATGTTAATTACTTAACACGTAAGATTTTGAGGTACCTTTCTTAGAAACACACTCACACACATAGTCATATAGAGTATATATTATCTATCCTCATGATAAGTCTCTACAGGTGGCTAGATGCTTCACGAATGGATAAATTATCAATACGACTGAAAGAAACAGATAAGAATATTTTTGTTTGGAAAGGGTTTATAAAGTTGTTATGAAGTTGAGGAATACTGTAGTACAAATCAGTAAAAAAATGCACATATTCAACCCAGATTCCTAAAATCTTACACCAAAGTCCTACTTAATTCTAGGAAATTACTATGATTACCAATTATTTTGCTATTTGCAGCAAGTCTTCTCTCACATGAGCAAATGAGCATAAAGTTATTAGATGCAGATGCTATCTGGTAATTATCGGCAATTCATGAATATTTATTATGTTTCTGTCCAATAAACTGATTGTTGCAATAAAAAAAAAAATCTGAAAGATATATCATTTCCCTTCCATGTTAGACCTTTTTGGCTTAAAGGTACAGGCAGATATGAGTTTGCTTGGTTTGAGACTTTGAGTTTGACTTGACCCTCCAAAATCAGTGCAATAAAACTCTTTTCAACTGGAGCAATACGATATATATGGACTACACTTATGAATTTCATTTTCACTACACTTCTGAATTCATTTTTATTTAGAAAATGCATTTGTCTTACTTGAACACGTTGTTTTGACGATTTACTATATAAACTAATTGTAGGGAATCACTCTTATATCTTCGAAGAGGGGCGGAGATATATCTGCAAGTACACATTGTGAATGGCTATCAACTGTTCCGTCGATGCCGGATGTAATTAACTTTAGCTTCATTCCCATCACCTCTCTCCTTAGCGGCATTCCAGGCATGGGTTATCTATCGCATGCCATCAATCTTTATCTTCGGTGTAAGCTTTTATTACTCTTATCACTGGTATTAATTCATGAGTTTATAAAGACGTATATAAACCTAAGATTATAAATTAATCTCTCTTAATCCTTACACTATTTTGAAAATTGTATATGACATAATTGAAATATATAATATAACAACATAAAAATACAATATTTCTTTGATATTATTTAGAACTATATATGTAACTAAGATTATTAATATAGAAAAAAAGAATCATTGTATAAAATTAAAGTACTATCAGTTTCAAATTGACTGAATTTCAATTTGTAACCCCAAACTTTAAGCGATAATGAGGTTTACACCCCAAAATTCTTAAATTCAAAAAAACATATTATATTTTTATTTTAGCAATTAAATGCACCCCAAGACTCATTTCCGGTCACTGTTCCACCGGAATCGAGTGTGACATCATTACTTTGAAGGCTATTATCGGTAAACTCAAATAACATTTCTCCTAGCCTTTAACGCTCATGTGTATTGCAACTCATTCAAGTTGACTACTTCCTCTTACAATTGAATTATCTCTGATTGCATAGAGAACCACATATATATCAGATAAAGTTCATCAAGTTTTCAGTAAAATCCCTTCCCCCAATATTATTTTGTGCGCTAAGATGTCATCTTGTAATGTATAAAACCATGACTTGATAAAGCCTTGAACGTGTTTGACAAAATGCCTGTTAGGGACACAGTTGTGTAAATCTGATGATCAAATGGTGTTTGGATTGTGGGGATTTGGATATGTGTAAGAAGTTGTTTTATGAAATGATTATAAGTAATGTGATTTCTTGGGCAACAACGGTAAATGGGTTTGTTCAGTATGAGAAAATTGAAGTGGGTAAAGGCTTGTTCTCCATTAATATCCAAAGTAGCCTAGCATTTTCTGCTGCTGACTCGACCAAAGTTTCATCCTTTTTCTCAAATCTGCATCTTTTGCTTCTAATGCTTCATATTTTTCATCTATCGTAGAATAATACTTCATGCTTAAAATAGAGAGAATTTCCAATTTCCATTTCACCTCCATTTCCCGTCATTCCTCTATTCTATGGTGGTTAACCAGTCTCAAACTTGTGGTCCGCAAGAATTCTAAGTTAATAATAGATGGTTAATGGAAGGAAACATATTTTATACCAATCCAATCCTACCCTTTAGTTCAGCAGATTCCGGTGGAACAGTGACCAGAAATGAGCCATGGAGTGCATTTAATTGCTAAAATAAAAGTACGGTATATATATTTTTTTAATTTAAGAAATTTGGGGTGCAAACCTCCTTCTCGCTTAATGTTTGGGGTGGTAATTGGGCTTAAGTTGTTTCAAATTGGTCTTTTCAAAATTTAAATCAATTCACATCAAGTCTAAAAGAGTTGATATCTTTCTTATATTTTGGAATGGATAAAACAGTCGTCATCTTGATTTTTGAGATTAATTTCTTATTAAAAAAAAAAACTAAGTAAAGGTAAAAAATGGAATAAAGTGGTCATTTCATAACTATAATTGTATATGGTTTGCAGATAAGCCCCCGATGGCTGATTTGAAGTATTTTTTGGGCTTCCAAACTTTTAAAATTTGGGTTCCAATACATAACATCCACAGCGAACTCTCTCTAGGCCCAGCCACAAAAATGGCCATGCAGATGCCTGCCCTCCGTTTCAAGTTGATTGGACCCACATTATATGTTAATACCACTCAGGTACTACACAACCTATAATCTTCTACCTCATCCTTTCATGAAAAGCAAGATCACAAGGTGTGAAATAGTTTGTTAGAACCATGGTTACCTTATCATTAATTGACTGGGTACACTGAAACAGGAACGAGTATGGGAAATCCTAAAATGTTCTTTATTCGTTGATAAGAATCCTCGTACCATAATTTGCAACTAGTGCCTTGTTCCCAAACTACTGGAAATAAGAGTTCAATGGTAACCCTGATTAAATGGGTGGACAACCTTTGGTTATACAAAGATGACAATTTCAGTAAAAATTCACACAAATTATGAAACTAAATTTATTGATCAAAAGTTGAGTTAATGAAATGAATCATGCCAGAAGTCTCAATTTTGGGGTCTCAGATGTGTCTCAAGTACAAATGTCATCAATACATAGGTCGGTTAACATCATCTCGCATTCTATTCAAGCATAACCAACCTATGTATGATGACATATGTATACTTAGACCATATTTGAGACCAAAAATTTGAATACCCCCAAATTACTCTTAATCCAGCAAAAACATGTACTTGTAGGTCCCATCAAATCCCTTCCGCTTCACATTTTAATTGCATTGAATATTGTGGGTAATGTTTTGTTTTTTGTTTTTTTTTGGGGGGAATAAGATTCTGTTCTTTGTGAATTGGACGAAGCACATGTACTAATAGCATTTGCCAAGTTTGACCTGTTCTATGTTTATTCTTGAAGAAAAATCTGTGATTGGCTTAGTATTAGTTGTATGGTAACGAAATTGTGATGATGAAGTTGAGGATTTTGTGTCATTTTGTAGTGTCACCAATAAACTATGAGTATATGACTCTTTTTGCAAAAACCTTTCAGTTTTGCGTATTTGATTCCTTTGGTGGAACCGTGGGAGTACTAACCTTCCTTGATTATTCTCAGGTTACCGTTGGAAAGAAACCTGTAACGGGGATGCGACTGTATCTTGAGGGCAGAAAATCCAATAGGTATGTCATGAGCAATGTTACTAATTTTTAAGGAAAGTGATATTTTCACCAGGAAGTTGATATTTTCGGAAGTTCTTCACAGGAATAATGACTATGTCTCACCTTCATGTAAGAGAGAGCATTGTAAAAATGTCATCAACTCTCTTTTATTTAACAATATATTGACCTAATTTCAGTTCCAAAAATGAGAATTAAAATCAGTTCATTTGAACATTTCTCTTCATGATATTCGTGCTTGTATATCTGTAAATATTTAACGAAAAGAAATGGACTTAATACATATGTACACGTATATATATATGTATATGTATCTGCAGGCTTGCTATACACCTAGAACATTTATCAGACACTCCACAGTTCCTCGAGAACACGATAGACGGTGCCTTAATCTGGCGTGGATCCGAAGAATTTGTAGATGATCGATACTTAGAAGCAATCCAATGGAAAATATTTTCTCATATATGCACAGCCCCAGTGAAGTATGATCCCAATTGGGTATCAATCTCATCAAATAAAAATGTCACCTTCATGGTCACTGGTGCTCAAATTCACGTTAAGAAACACAATTCAAAAAGTGTATTGCACCTTCGGCTCCTTTATTCTAAAGTCTCAGATTCAAGCATTGTACAATCAAATTGGGTGCAATGTCCATCTGATCTTTCTCAGGACTCGGGTTTTTTCTCAACTCTAAGTTCATCAGTCAGCAGTTTGGAAAAAGAAGTGCCTAAAAAGGAGGTGGTGGTGGATTCGGCTGTGTATCCGGGCAGGCCACCGGTGCAGGTGAGAACTCGAAAGCTGCTAAAGTTTGTGGATATGTCAGAGTTATGTAGAGGGCCAATGGATAGTCCGGGGCATTGGTTGGTTACTGGTGCTAAGCTGGAGTTAGAGAAAGGGAAGATTTGCTTGAGTGTCAAATTTTCCTTGCTGAACATAATAGTTTGATGGCAAGAACATTAGAGGCTTTACCTGCTTTTTTTAATTATTTTTTCCAATTTCTGTCACAAACTTTTATGTTCTGTAAACTGTATGTAGATTTAATGAAAATCTATCCACAGCCTCTAGCCATATGTAATATCTCAGTCTTACGTCAGAGTATGTGGTATTGATTTATATGTTCAGCACCCCAACAGTGTTGTATTATTAGTGTTAGTTAATTGGTGTTGGTCCTGTGATGGACTAGAAGTGTTTTTGAGACCATAGACAAGTCTACTATTAAGAGCTTCCCGACTCACTATGACTTTTGTGTAAGGAGAAAGTATTTTTGGGTTTGTGCACTAGTGTTGAAGTTTAAAATTTGGTTTCATCCACACGATGGAAGACCAAATAATTTCTTATGTATTTTTGAAAAATATGAATACGAGTAAAGGCCAACAAATACCACATAAATCAATTCAACCAAAAAAATGAAAAATAAAAAAAATTCTCTTATTTGATAACATTACATTATGATAAAGGATGACGACTCTCGAAGGGAGAGAGAAGGCTGTTGACTACCTTACAGATATTTATTTGTGAATAAAGAAAAAAATTATTCGGACTCACGAGAGTTTTCGGACGTTATAATAAAGGAATGATTTGATTGATTGGTTAGCTGTATAACAAAGTTAAAAGGGTATCCTTTTAATAATAAAAATCTACTTATATATATATATATATATATATATATTCTAAACAAATAAATAATTGAAGGAAGAAATAAAGGTGATGTTCCAATGAAGTCATGAACTTGTATAGTGTCTGAATGCAAATGTGTCTACTTCACTTCACCAATACGCAAGCGTTTTCCATGAATCAAGTATCTCTATCTAGGCCCTCTGTCCTAATAATGTGAATGTGAATGTAGTTGTGAATGCCATTGCAAAGCGTTCTGATTAATCACACGCGGCATTAGCCCCTCCGAACATGGCAAACATTTCAACCCAATTTTGCATTTCTTAACGTGAAATCATTGATAAAGTTTGATTCAATAATTTATAAAAGATTATAATAAAACGGGTCGGGCCTTTCAACTGCAACAGGACAGAGGGTGGGTTCTTGGCTCAGAGCAGATTGTATCGCTTAAGTTTTGTTCAGTTTGGTAAATGAGATTCTAGTCTAATGGTTAAGTTTGAGGCACTGAAATCCTTCATGTCTTTGTTAAATATATTATTATTATTAGAGAATATAATATTAATTACATTAATATAATTAATATTATATTTATAATATTA
>JAUMHB010103807.1:0-10020 GCA_032359685.1 Pittosporum tobira
TTTTAATGATTCAAAACCATACCGTTTTATCTTTTTGACTGGAAGGATCATTTTATTCAAAATAGAATAATTTCTTGCCGAGTATTTTTCGTTCATTCTTGCTATGTTTTATAAACCTTCCAGAATCAGTTGAGCAAGGCGAATACTTGAAGGGCAAAAACATGATAGAATAGTACTAGGATGTTCCCGGATTGTTCCAGCTTGAATGTTGTAATTGAATATTGTATGACTTTTGTTCGTACTAAGAACCCTGTTATTGTAAGACCTTAATTATTTAATTAAGCTTTATGCTTCCGTTGTGTGTATATTTATTCGTTTGTGCGAACCTTGTAAAATATAACAGGGCGAGCTGTCAAATATTGGCAACTCAGTATGTTGAAATGATATCTGACGACCCGGTTTCCACAAGAATTTAGAGGTGAAAATTTGGGGGCGTCACAGTGAACGAAAGAGCTCAGCAAGTACATCAGCGTCACAGTGAACGAAAGAGCTCAGCAAGTACATCTTTTTCAAGTTAAAGCACATAAATTTTAAACAAAATCTTTCCAAAATATTTCGCAATAAAATCATTTCTTGAAGACACATGCAATGTATTTGATCCCTACCTTTTTCTCGTTTTATGTTTCATTTCACATTTGCACAGTCTTTTTTAATCGACCGAACCCACATATTTACATTTTCCTAGTCTGTTTTGTAGACTGAACCTCCCATGATTATTATTAGGTTTTCTTTCCTAAGCATGCACATTTCAAATTCTTTTCAAAATATTTATCAAAACTATATGCAGTTTCATATGCACTAGTAAATAATTCATGCATTCATGACAATCAATACTATATACAGGGAAGAACCACAACAATTGTACGTAAAAAGAGCTAGTGAAAGAATGCACTTGTCTTGCTACGCTTTAACTTACTCCTAAACGTGCTTTGTTGTTTCTTGCCTCTGTTCACCTCGTTTCCATTTTCATTTTTGTTCCGTCCGTTTCCGTTCGAATTAACCATAAGTCCTTTTCTGACCTTAAAAGAAGCTCCTATATTCATAAATGGCTCCAAATTAGTGAACTATTTTAAGCTTTACAATTTCATTGACCAAAATTTTCAACTAGTGACTATTCCAGTTTACTGCACTAGTGGCACTTACATATAGACGAATTTCTATTATAAACTCATTTGGTTACAAAATTAATTTTCCTATGTTCTAAACTTCCAAAGATTCATATAGATTTTAAAATGACTCAATTCTGATTCCGTATGAGAAATTTATGAGTTTTCAAAGTTGAAATCCAGAAAATTTCATTATGCAATGACTTTCTGCAGTTAGTTTTAACCATTTTTGAAAAATACTAAATCACCTTCAAATTATCCTGTATTTTGGTAAAACATACTAGTCTGACCCAGGTTTATCCAGAAAAACATTTGGTCAATTTTTGATAAATACATTATTTTATATGAATTTCCAAACTTGACCCAAAATTTCAGATTTTCCAGATTTCTAGAATGCTATTGGATGACTTCTCTAGAATTTTCTAAAAAATAGAAAATGACCATATTTTTGAACAAAATTTTTCAAATACCTTATATGTCAAGTAACTAAGTCCAAATTTTTTTTTGTGTAAAATGCACAAGTAAATTATTTTATACAAATATTTTACCAAAGGCTGCAGTTTCTGCCTTTTTTCCAATTTCGAAAATTTTAGCATGCAAGAACTTCCTTTGCAATAACTAACATATATGATCAGTACATTTTATATCTATATTTTATGACGATTATTCTCTTGATTTATTGTAAAAATGCATGGATTGGACTTATATATCCTTGTTAGGGCTAACAAATCATCAATCCAAGGGATTAGATATATTCTATGGTCATTGGGCTTATATTGCAGGAAATTGGGCTTGAAAAGGCTTATTTCGGAGAAAAATCAGAATTTGACCTAATTCCAGACGAACACGGATTGGTTGGAACAGAAGTAGAGCAAAAACCAAAGATCCAGAGGACCCTACGGCTAAGCTTACAGCCGTAAGCTTGACCGTAAGGAGGCCTTACGGCCATAAGGATGGTCGTAAGCTTGCCCGTAAGATTTTACGCAATTTCAGTTGACTTTTTCGGAAAGTTTTAACCTGCACGACTTTGGGCTTTTCTAAAGTATTGGACTCAAGCAAAAAGACTAAAAACCTAATTGGAGTCAACTTTTGAGAGTTCTGAGGTTAAATAGCTATAAATAATGCCTCCTAGCTCAAATCAAGGGATCTCTCGACTTCAACAGAGCCGAAAAATAGAATACAGAAAAGAGGAGCTCAAGGAAGTGGAGATCGGAAGGTTGTCCAAGACGTTTTTCCATCGACTTCTCAATGGGTTTTTCTATCTTTTTCTTTATTCTTTGTAATTTAATTATGTTCTAAACTTCTTTTGTACTAAGACTAGATGGATCTTACCATGAGTAATTAAAGTTATCGTTTTTATCATGCTTTTTATGGATCTGTTTGTTGTGAGATATGTCATATGCGTTTAATGCTTCTAAATAATTAGCT
This sequence comes from Pittosporum tobira, assembly GCA_032359685.1. Classification (NCBI taxonomy): domain Eukaryota; kingdom Viridiplantae; phylum Streptophyta; class Magnoliopsida; order Apiales; family Pittosporaceae; genus Pittosporum; species Pittosporum tobira. The sequence goes on from JAUMHB010103807.1 coordinate 2,535, forward strand.
ACTATTTAGATGATCTCTTGTCATATAATTAAAGGACCGAGAGGTGAAGATTAATGAGTACAAATTGAGACATAACCATAGGTTAAACTTTGCTATAGATAGTTCAATGTGACTTATGCAGTTACGATAGTAATTATTAGGTTAATGAATCCAGGAATTTCTAAAGAACGATAATGCTTTTTAGATTATTTAAATCTCGCATGGAGATTGTGGGACTGATAAGATGAATTAGGGATGTTACACCTAGAGATAGAGTATTTATCTAAAATTGAAAAATTTCGCTGTCACAATAGATTAGATACACAAATTGTATGGTAAATCGATTGGTTTTAATTATGAATGGTAAGTGAAATTGAAATCTTAGTACTTCTTTCTCTATTGATTTAAAACTTAATTTACTTTTTCTATTTAGTTATTTAATTAGTTATTTAGTTTAAAAACCAAATCTTTAATCATTCATTAGATAAGTTAAAGAAGTTGGTACATAGTTGTAATATTAGTCCTCGTAGGATCGATATCTATTATACTATAGCTTGACTAGTGTACAATTGCACTGTTCATCCGACCAAGTTTTTGGCGCCATTATCGGGGACTAATTTATGACAATTATTATCAGAATTAGAAATTCTTTTATTAGTCTAATTTATTTATTTTTATTTTATTTTATTACTTTGTTTTGCTTATGTAGATTTGATTTCTCAAATTAGGTTCAGTGCATGCTACTAAGGAGTCAAGGCAAGGACCTAGAAGACTTTGATTCAGATCCCGAAAAGACTTTACGAGGGAACTTAAAGGGGAAGAATCCAATTCAAAGGAATCTAATTTCAACCTTTGATTCTATAAAAACAACCAAAAAAGTAGAAGACTACACAACGTAGGGAGGCCAAGAATAGGTCGTTTTGCCGAAGAAGACGATGGGCGAGTTTACCATGCCAATATTCCAAGACTGCTCTTCAAGCATAATGAGGCCTGCAATCCAAGCAAATACCTTTGAACTTAAACTAGGCCTAACTAACATGATTTATAATGCCCATGGGCTGCCAAAGGAAGAACCAAATCTCCACATACAAAATTTCCTCGAGATTTGTGACACGATCAAATTCAATGGAGTCTCGAATGATGCAATAAGGATCAGGTTATTTCCATTCTTTTTACGCGATAAAGCTAAGTCCTGGTTAACTTCACTGCTTGCAGGTTCTATCACAAGTTGGGAGGAGATGGCTCAAAAATTTCAAGCAGATATTTCCCTTCTTCTAAGTCAGCCAAGATGTGGAACGACATTACCACCTTCATACAACTAGTTGGTGAATCCTTATATGAATCATGAGAGAGATTTAAAGAACTGATCAAAAAATGTCCACATCATGGTTTGCCGATCTGGATGCAAGTACAAACATTCTACAATGGTATACATCCAAACTTGCAAAGTACGATAGATGCTGCAGCTGGTGGTAGTATTAACCACAAATCACCTGAGGAAGCCTTTACACTGATAGACGAGATGGCTACCAATAGCTATTAATGGCCATCTGAGAGATTCCTACCGAAGATGGCAGCTGGAGTACATGAAGTGGACACTATCGTGGCACTAAATGCGAGAATAAATGCATTTACAAGAGCAGTAATCACCAAGACAAATATTGTTTTCAAGATCCAGGGAGTTTCATGCGACTTTTGTGGTGGAGATCACGTGAGCAATAATTTCCAGGTCGGTAACACTTTTGCTACTGACAATGTTAACTATGTTTCAAATTTTGGCAGGTCACAGAACAACCCCTACTCAAACACTTATAACCCGGGATGGAGAAACCATCCTAATCTATAGTGGGGTGGACAGAATCAAGTTGTGAGACAACCTCCTTCACAAATCATGGAGAAACCTCATTCGCATTTATAAGACATGATGGCTAAGTTATCCCACATGATTGAGGAAGGCCTGAAACACACCAATGCGCGGATCCAGCAAACAGAGATCGCCGTTAAAAACATTGAAAAACAGGTGGGCCAGTTAATGCAGCAAATGACCACAAGGCCCCATGGTTCTTTACTTAGCAATACAGAGACGAATCCGAGAGACCATATAAATGCCATCACTTCGAGGGTTAGTAAAGAATCAAAACTAACAGTGGTCGAGGGAAAGGAGGAAGAGTCTGTCCGGAATCTATACACTCCTAAAATTCCATATCCGGCGAGACTCTTGCTAAGAAAGGTATTTTTGCTAGAAGCCCCACCCAAGAAAGAACAATCTTCGCTTTTGATGGATCAAACACAAGCCATCACACTCCGCAATTATAAAGATGTAAAGGAGGCAGAAAGGAAGATTGAAGAAGAAGTTGAAAAGAAGAATGAGGAAAAATAGGAGCAGCTACACTTACAATCCTCATCGTCTAAAAAGGAGAAAGAGGAGACCTTGCATCCTCATACTGCTCCAATTCCATATCCGGAGCGACTCGGAAAGAATAATCAAAATACAGCTTAGTTTTCTAAATTCACAGAGGAATTCAAGGTACTTCAGATCAACCTCCCCTTGGTTGATATCATCACACAAATGCCAGATTATACGAAGTTTCTAAAAGAAATTTTGGCAAATAAAAGAAAAATGGATGACAGAGAGACTATGACGCTGAACGAGGAATGCTCTGCAATCCTACAGAACAAGTTACCACCAAAGCTGAAGGATCCAGGGAGTTTCACCATTCCTTACCAAATTGGGGATGTTCAGTTCAATAAGGCATTATGCGATCTGGGATCAAGCATCAATCTACTGCCTTATCCAGTCTTCAAAAAGCTTAGGATTAGAGAAATAAAGGACACCACTATGTCTCTCCAGTTTGCGGATCGATCGATTCGATATCTAATAGGTATAGTGGAAAATGTGTTGGTGAAAGTTGACCAATTTATTTTTCCCGCAGATTTTGTGGTTCTAGAGATGGAAGAAGATGTCAAAATACCAATAATTTTGGGAAGACCCTTCCTAGCCACAAGAAGGGCCCTCATAGATGTTGAAGAATGGAACTTGGTACTGCAATTTAAGAAATAAAAAATCACTTTTAATGTCCTAAGAACTACAAACGGGCCTAGCAAACCAAGGGAATACTGGAGGATTGATAAGGAAGTAGAAGAGGAGGAAACGACTTAACAATATACAACTTCCAAATCAATGGACTTGATGCATATGGTTGGAGAAGGATCCGGCTTAGACGATGGGGAAAAAGCTGTGGAACATCGAAACGCAATGAACCCTTGGCCAAGATCTCGAGAATTTAAATTCAAAAATATTTTATTACAGGAAACGAGATCTATGCCGAAACCATCGATTGAGCAGCCGCAAACTTCAGCATTGGAGGCCGCACTAATCTGGAGTGCGCATTCCTGGAAGCTCCAACCTAACACAAAACGTGGAGAAAGTTAGGCTAACAACTCTAAAATGAGTGTTTCTTGGGAGGCAACCCAAGCTTTATACCATTTTTAGCTTTTTATGTTTGATTTTTAATTTATCATCACTTTTCCTTATTTTGTTTTCAATTTTTTTTTATAGATTCACACTTTTGGATGCTTAAGAGAATTTTAGGAAGAAGAATGACTGAAAACAGATCACGCATGAAGAAATTACAAAATCTCATCAACTCAAGCCGACAGAGAGATTTACGGCTAAACTTATGACCATAAATCGGGCCATAAGCATGATCGTAAGAGAGCCTTATGGACGTAAACGTGACCGTAAAGGCCCTAAAATCAGTTTTTGAAGCATATTAGGCCAAGACTTGCCCCACATCCCCCATCACCGGTGCGCCAAAATCGCAAACTTCGAACCAAACCTCCAATTCTTCCAAAAATTGCCGTCCGAAATCCATTCAAAGCTCAAACCCAATTCCATACACTACCCAAATACCTAAATCATCAACCACAACCTCAGATTCCATCAAGAGTTTCAAAGATCCTTCGAATTCCCCGCATGGTTCAAAGTACAAATCATCGAATTTGACGTAATCCAAAGCTTGGGTAAGTCTTCTCTCTGGTTGGGTGATCTTCTACTTGCAAGATGCACACTAGGAGGCCTTCGAAATGCGCCCAGGGCGAATCCTCTCAAGCCCAAACAACTCACTCGCAAGGTGCTTGGCAAAATGTCCTAACTAATCCTTACGACATTATTTTCAGAAATGCTAAACATGAGAATCGTTACAAAGTCCTAAGCAGTCGGAAGATCATTAATACACGATATATGAGCATTCACACCCTCTGGGACTTGGGCATTTTGGACGCTATTAAATGGATGAGCAACCGAGCCAGATGAACCCAATTCATAGAGATGAAAAGCGCCACCTATATCTGTTTCTTTCTTAAGTTTCTAAGTAACTTTTCACTTGATTTTTCTGGCAACAACTGACTACTCAGCTTCTGATTGATGAATGAAGAGCACACACTCTCAGTTGCCAAATTTAATGGGATTTATGGCTTCCCCCTAGACAATGATTGGATTTCACTTGCTAATTTCAATGCCAATCAATTCCTGTACTAGTTTACCGATCAAGCCAATTCCACACTTAAGGCCACGAACGTTCACAATCCCTGCTTCCGATACATGTAGCGGTTTGTGACCCACACCATATTTGGCCGAGGAGATAGTGATGGGGTTTCTGCCGTGACGAGCTTTATATCCTCCATTGCATGATTTATGAGTGCCCATTTAACACCGGCATCAGCTTCATCCGCCACATCAATAACTAGTCCAGGGCGGTCAAGGGCGACATAGTTCTTGGTAGCCTGATTACACCAATTGCTGAGCATTTGGAGATTGATTACTCTAGTCTGGCCAAGGCTCAAGGGAGCAACAACATTGACATCGACTCTTGCATAGCCATGCACATGATCAAATGCTAAGGTAATGCATATTACCTTTGTTTTAGGATGACCTACAAGATGTTGCTCCCTAGCCCATGTACGTCGGTCCGAGATGAGGCCAACTAGTTCTACCCAGAGGTATTCGACAGCCAGGACCATGACGACTTTGACGAGGAGGCTGATATGGGTCATAATGACTATTTTGACTTCTCTAGCCTTCGTGATGATGCTGGACAACCGCTCATTCCTATGATGCCTACTACTTTCAGCGGTGCTACATTCAACGGGGCAGGACCGAGCGGGACGGGGACATCCGCAGGGGCACCCGAGGGGATCCGCACAATTCTTGCTCGCATCAAGCAAGAACAAGCCTAGCAGAGAGCGATGCTGCAGCAGATCTACGACTGACACATATCGCAGGGCCACTTCGGACCCCTTCCTTCGTGATCAGGTATGTTTTCATCTCTTCCATACGTGTGAGTATTGTGTTATGTTGGGGACAATGCAATATTTAAGCTTGGGGGAAGGGATAAACATACTATTTATATATAGTTCACTTATGCTATCCATTGTTAGGGTGTAAATACTAAAATTTTTGGTTTAATTTTTAAATTTTCTATCTTTATTTCTGTTAACATTTTATTTTTTTGGCTCATTTGATTTTATGTCAATCTTTTCTTTTATTTTATCAAAAAAAATCAGAAAAAATTGAAAAAAATTAAAAAAAAAAACCCATTTAGTTGTCTTAAATGAAATTCCATGCTTTAAACCGAATGAAAGTGATTAGACAAAGTTTGTCTTGAAAATTATTTAGAACTAGTATTTTGCTTTTAGTGATTGAAGCTTAGGATTATATGAGTCAAATTTTGCACACTTAGGTCCTTTATATCCACAATAGGCCTAGGAAATTATTATAATCTCTTGTTATCCTATATTTGGTTTAGAATGCTGTTTTCATATTACTTCTTGTTAACTCTTAAATATTGAAATACTTCAAGAAAAACTATTAAAAATACGGTTAAGTGCTTGGACTTCCTTGGTGACTTTTGAATGCTTTTGATTACTGCAGAAACACTTGACCTCGGGAAAAAAAAAAGAAGAGAAAATTTAAAAAAATTAGAAAAATTCAAAATTAGAAAAAATAAAAATAAAATAAATAGTTGAAAAGAAACCGGAGCAAAATGTCCATCAACTCAAATAGGCAAAAGTCTATGAAAAATACGAGAAAAAAATCAAGTACTCCTTTGAGATCTTGGTATTTAAGGAGACTATCCATGCTGCTCAGTAAGAGAAACTGTCTATTTGGTCGAAGGTCTAAAGCGCAGCGCTTAAAGGTAAAAGTCTAACCTGGTATTTTAAATATCTTTGAGTTAATACACACTGCACACGAGCACATGGGCACGTTTTGAACTAAATTATAAGGAGCAGGGGAGAATTATGGAGACTTAGACTTATTATGGATATATGTACTTAAGTTGTGTAAAGTTTGCTTATATATGATGAGATATTGTTTCTTAATTGTAAATTTTTAGTCTTAGATAATTTTCTTCACTAGCTTTGTAAATTCATAATTATTCGGTGGATTTCAAAAAGTTAAAAATCAAGAGACAAATTTCCTTAAAGTTTATTTTTCAAGATTAGTTTGCTTGGGGACAAGCAATATTTTAAGCTTGGGGGTATTTGATCAGTACATTTTATATCTATATTTTATGATGATTGATTTATTATAAAAATGCATGAATTTGACTTATATATCCTTGTTTGGGCTAACAAATCATCAATCCAAGGGATTAGATATATTCTATCCGATGAACAAGGATTGCCTAGAACCGAAGCAGAGCAAAAACCAAAGATCCAGAGGACCTTACAGCCAAGCTTACGGCCGTAAGCTTGACCATAAGGAGGCCTTATGGCCGTAAGGATGGTCGTCAGCTAGCCCGTAAGATTTTATGCGATTTAGGTTGACTTTTCAAGAAAGCTTTGACATACGCGACTTTGGGCTTTTCTAAAGTATTAGACTCGGGCAGAAAGACTAAAAACCTAATTGGAGTCAACTTATGAGAGTTTCAAGGTTAAAAAGCTATAAATAACGCCTCCTAGCTCAAATCAAGGGATCTCTCGACTTCACCAGAGCCGAAAAATAGAATACAGAGAAGAGGAGCTCAAGGAAGCCAAGACCGAAAGGTTGTCCAAGACGTTTTCCCACCAACTTCTCTATAGGTTTTTCTATCTTTTTCTTTGTTCTTTGTAATTTAGTTATGTTCTAAACTTCTTTTGTACTAAGACTAGATGGATCTTACCATGAGTAATTAAAGTTATCGTTTTTATCATGATTTTTATGGATCTGTTTGTTGTGAGATATGTCTTATACGTTTAATGTTTCTAAATAATTAGCCACTATTTAGATAATCTGTTGTCAAATTGAAGAACCGAGATGTGAAGATTAATGAGTGCAAATTGAGATATAATCATAGGTTAAACTTTGTTACAGATAGTTCAAGGTGACATGTGCGGTTACGGTAATAATTATTATTAGGTTAATGAATTCAAAAATTTCCAAATAACGATAATGCTTTTCAGATTATTTAAATCTCGCATGGAGACTGTGGGACTGATAAGATGAATTAGGGATGTTACACCTAGA
>JAUMHB010103829.1:0-10018 GCA_032359685.1 Pittosporum tobira
TTATGGTAATAGATTTCTTATGGTAATAGGTTTCTTAGATTCCAAGTTGGATTAGAATTAGATTACTTATTCTCCAAGTAGGTTAAGCCTATATAAGGTCTCTCATGTAATTGTTATTTTATATACACGTCAATTTTAATATATCATATTATTCTACATGTAGAATTCTAGAATGTAAAATTAATGTGATTCATTTATATGATTGAAAATAATAAATATTTTTTGTTTTTAGATTATTTATATCTTTCACAATTGCATTGATTAAAATTTGATGAATTTATATTAATTTGAAATTCAAAATCTTAAAATTGACTTTAAGATTTTGGAAGCAATCTTTATTTTTTTTGACTACTTTTTACATTGCATATTACACATTTGTCTTGTTGGCACAACTTATTTCATTAGTTTATAATATATTTTTAAAAATAAATTATTTTTAAAAAAAATTCAACTGATTTAAAAAAATTTATTGATTGGGTACAATAATATTTTCAACTTTATAATTTGAAAAAGTTGGTCTGTACTTTTATATATATATATAATTTATTTAAATTAACAAAAAAATTTAAAATATTTTGAAATAAATTATGACAAATATGACCATTGTAATTAAGGTATAACAGATGATGTTTAAGTACAAATTATAATTTCTTGAATAAATTTGTCTATATATATATATATATATATAGATATAGATATATAGATATATATATCAGAAATAGGTACAACTTTAACTTTTAGTACAAAACCAGTAAAAATTGGAATCAACCAAACCTTATCAAGTGGAAAAAAGCTTCATGTCTAGGCCAAGAAAGCACAGGACCAAGAAAACTACCATCCTCCTGCTACAATATGCCGTCACGTGCCTCCCAGCGAGGCTCCTAGTAGCAGGGAAAGCAAAAAGCACGTGGATCAAGCAACCTGACAAGTGGCAGCGTCGTATTGGATGTTGGTATTGAGGAGCACCTTACCTTGTTGATTAATGAAGTAACAGCCTCCATTCTGCTCACGTGGATGCTGGAAAAGTCTGCACTAACTCGAAGGGTCCAGCTCACGAGCTTCCCTGACACGTGTATCATGATGCTTCACCTTCACCTTTTCATGATCTCCCAACTACTTAAAACAGACTTTCCGTTTTTGTTTCTCACCAGGGCAATATCGTCATTTGTTTTGTTAAGGGTTCGCATCAAGAACTCTAGACTTCCGATTTCAACTCCTAACACCATTTTTGTGTAAGTTTGGATACATGTAATAAAGGAAGGGAAAACATATATATATATTCTAATCTACTACCGGAGGAAAACATTATTAAGCTTATTTAAATTATTATTTAAACTCAAACTAGTATAGTCTGTTTTTGAAAAACAAAAAAAACTCGCTTTTATATTATAAAATGAATTATAAATATTTTTGATTTTAATTTAATATATATTCATTTAAATTTATTTAAAAATGTACATATTGTAAATATAGAAACTAGTTATGAAATTTGTTGGTTTCTAACTTGAATAATTCAAATAATTTTAGATTTTTGAAGTTTCACAAATTTACCTAAAACTTAAATGACGACTCTTTCTTGACAAAATACTATGAATATTATTCTCTATGATTTATTAAATTTTTAGGGTTGAAAAGACTAAATTGTCTGAAGTCATAGTAAATAATTTTCAAATAAAAGACGCATGAATGTGCACTATGATGTATTCGATTGTGTGTACCTTTCTGTATTAACATATTTACATTTTGATTTTTATACTATATTCATTTATTTGAATATGCACATATGTACAATACATTAATCATAATGTATAATTTTAAATACATTATAATACACATAAGTGTATACATTATGGTAAATTCATTTTTTTCTATTTTTTAATTAAAAAAATCTTTAAAGCCATCATAATTCCTAATTTTCCTTTACTTTTGTCAAAATCACTACATCTTGTCCGAAAAACTGAAGCAAAGTAGGGTAGAGCCCTTGACATTATTTCACTTGCTCAAACTAATAACGGACGATAATAATACGAACTGATGAAGCCAATGATCGACATGCAATTTGCGTGTCTTTTTCCTATTCCTTAGTATAAATGATAGAATGCGTGCCAGGACAGAGTTGGTGAATGGACCACCCATGTGCAGTAAGTGGTATTAATTTTTATTTCAATTTAATTGTCATATTTAAATTTATTTTTTGGGTACGATTTTGAAGGTATTATTTATTATTTGTTAGAGTGGATGTAGCGAAACTTGAATAATTTTTGTAAAAAATAAATGCATAAGTCGAATAAATTTTTATTTTTTTCTTAAGACGAATTTTGCTCCAATTTACTACTCCTGATTACCAGCAAAATTGTCTCAAAAGATAAAATATGCACCGTAATTTAATCCTCCTTTGTCTTAAGTATGCAGATTACTAAGAACAAAGCAAAATTATAAATAAAGAAAACTTTTTGAGAAAAAGGAGTATTTAGAAATTGTGTGTTCGTTGGAATGAGAGGGAACTATTTATAGTAAATGACTAGTTATCTTTATTAATCACATTGATTTACATAATTCATGAAATAAAAAGTTACATCATTTTATGTTTTCAATTTAAAATGAAAAGGCACCTTTTCATTAATTTTAAAATGATGAGTTTCATCATTTTGTGTTTGAATTTAAAATAAAAAGACACATTTTCATGAATTGTTTTTCAAAAAAAACAATTACATCACTTCATTTAAATTATAATTATTTTATAATAAACTTTATAAAATTTCAATAATTCTCTCCCATTTTTCAAAGTTCCTCAATCCTTTCTTGATCTTAACTTCATTCCAAAGTTCCTTGATCAATTCATGATCATAACCTCTTTTAAAAGTTTCTTGATCACAATGTGATCATCATCTCTGTGATTGATATATCATACATAAATAATAAGTGTCTTTCAACTTGAACTTTTTCATTGTTTAACCCATTCAAATTGTCAAAATTCATAATGGACTTACACCTTGAATTATGTATTTTTAGTGACAACCTGTTGTGCAAACATATGATATATCACATATAGTTTTCAATAATGCCCAACACATTAAATGCTGTGTGTTTCATCTTAGGAATTCATAAGAGATCTTAGAGATAAGTTTTTAAATCTTACAAAAGCGGCCCCCACTTCTCATCTCTTATATAGGTGAGTCTCTTAGATGTATTTGTATGATCTAGATCCTAACTTAGAACTTAGACTCGTTAAATGAATCATCTTATCCTCCCTTACTTCCCATACAAACATGCACTTTACCTTGAGATGGAATGAAGATAATATCTTCATTAAATTAAGTGCATCACTTGGTTATTATTACAAAAGTTTTTCCATTGAATTATTGAATAGATGTTTAGTCTATTTATAATTAGGTTCCTTTTTGTAGGTTACCTCTCATTTCAAAAGTTTTAAACCCATCTCCTTGGAATTCTTAAAGGCAACATCTCTGCTTAAGCCTTTCGGAAAGGGATCTGCCAAATTATTTTTTGACATAATAAAAGTAAGCACAACAATACTTTTACTTTGTTGTTCCTTGACATATCTATCTTAAGCTTATATGTCTCAACTTCCCATTATAAGATTTCTTATATACTCATGATAATGCCGCTTGATTATCACAATGTATTAATATAGCTGGCATTGGCTTAGGCCATAGATGAATGACTCGATGAATGTGCAAGTGTACACAGTCAAATTATAGTATAAAAAATATCGATCACACGAGAATTGAATTTATCAATTATGTACCAATGTAGATAATTCTTTAACTTATCGAACAAACCAAAAATGAGTTAGATTTTTATATTAATTAAAACTAATTAATAAATTATTAAAATAATTAAATTTAACAATGATAGAAAAGAGTACTAAGATTTTGACTTCCCCTATCTATTCATAATCAAAACTAACCAATTTATCATCTAGTTATGGAATTTATCTGTTTTGACAGTAAAATTTCTCAATTTTAGACTGCTACTCTATCTCTAGTTATAGCGTCTGTAATTCAATTATCAGTTCCACAATCTTCATATGAAATTTAAAAAAATTTAAAAATATTAAGTTCTTTCAAAATTCTCGGATTCATTAACATATAGTCTAATTATTACCAAAATCGCACAAGTCACCTTGAACTAACTCTAGCAAAGTTTAACCTATTGTTGTGTATTAATTTACACTCACTAATCTTCACCTCTCGGTCCTTGAATTATGTGACAATTAATCATCTAAATAATGGCCAATCATTCAAAAGCATTAAACTCTAACATATAACTCAAAATAATATAAATTCACAACAACGCATGATAAAAATAGAAACTTTAATTATTCATGGATAAGTTTCATCTAATCTTAGTACAAAGATGATTAGTTCATATTGAAATTAAAGAACATAAAATAAAAGTTTAGAATTACAGGATGAAGCTTCCGTTTTGTGGTGAAAACCCGATCTCTGATCTTCGTCTTACAAAGTTGTTTTTCCAACGATGAAACTCTAATTAAATAATGGAAGAAAAGATAAAAATTACGGAGTCCTACTTTAGTCTATTTTAGGTTATTTTCTGGCTCTCAAAGAAAAGTACGTAAAAGAAAGTCCCGAGTCACGTCCTCCTTTTCCAAAAATCATTAAAAAATAATAATATTTCTCAGATGAGTAGTATTCAATTACCCAAAAAAAAAAGAAAAAAAGGAAGAGTAGTATTCTTAATTTTGAATTAAAAACTTCACATTGTCACAAGGTATTTCTCAGATAGTTTACCATAATTTACACGATTGTGTTAAAAAATATTTTGAATACATATAAATTATAAGCTTAAAAAAATCTAATGAGTCCTTAAAAGTCAAAATGAGACTTTTCCTTGGGACATATACTCCGTATTAAAGAGTTGAGATTTGACTACTTCATAACTTTTCTTTTAAATTTTTTCCAATACAATAGTGTTTATATTTATTTATTATTATTTATAACAATTCAAATGTGTTAAACTATAAATAATAGAGAATAAATTTACAGAAAAGCTAAAATTGTTAAAAATATTTTTACCGTTAATTATTAATATGAACTTTTAACTATTAAAAATTTAACAAAAATTACATATGTTCATTAAACAGTGAAAAATATTTTATTATTTTTATGTTTGAAGCAATAATATAATTTAATATTCTAAATTAAATGATTCAATCGATTTTAATTTTAATAATATTATTAAAAAATTATTTTTATAATGTATTGGAAGAAAATGGAGATGAGCCACATCTTTTCCTATCATATCATCTTGACTTCTATTCCAGGGTATGCAAGTCTTCGTCTCCGGTTGTCCAATTTTCTAAGTCCAGTTGAGCTGAATAATTGAAGGGCAACTTCATCATTTCATTAAAAACGTAACTAATGCGGTAAACGGAAATAATAGGGAATGTATTGAAATAGTGTAGAAATTGTTAAGGTCTCCCATTAATATCTCATGGTTTACTTACCAACTAATTTATTAATTAAATTAAATTAAACTATGTTAATTATTAGTAGTTTCTTGGAATAAACACTAGTGGGAACATGCGGTTTGGACTTAGCTCCTCATTGTTAGCACATAAGGCGGCTCGTAAATGGCTTGTTCGGTAGATGTTGTAATTTTAATTTAATTTTAAATTTTTATTAAAATTAAATTTTAATTGTAAATTTAATTTATTAAATATATTTTATTTTGCTGTGTTTCAATTTTATAATTTTAAAATATTTAATAAAAATTGCTACTAAACAAGTACAAAGAATACTCCGGCCAACGGAAGACATTTTTTTTTTGAAACACTATTATATAAAAATTAGTAAATAAACCTGCTTAAATTAATAGTAATATATTCATGAAGTATTTATAAGGGATTCGATTCACTCGACATTCAAGAAAATAGGCCAGTGCATTTAGCGTAAAATGTTGGTGTATGAAATTAGTTTAAGCGATACAAAAATGGGTGGGTCTTCCTAATCCAAACTCTAATCTCAAGAAGGCATCAGGATTCCCCCTCCTTCATTTGAAAGCATATCTTCTTGAGTTGTGTACTCAAAAAAGGGCATATATCTTTTCCTTAAGATTAAAGAAAATGAAAATGTGAGTTCAGATTGATTATGCTCGTATTACCAAAGATTTTTTGTTATATATTATTCCATTCATTTTAAAATAATATTTTGTTTAGAAGTAAAAATTTATTTTAAAATAATTATCATTTATAATTTTCTAAAAGAATATAGTAATAACTTTTTTATATTATCTATAATATCTTTCGTCTTTCCAGTTAGGTTTAATTTACTAAAATTATTTATGTTTCGTCTGTCTCTTGTTCTCAACTTTCGATAAAATGATAAAAATAAAATTATATACTAATATTTATTGTTAGTCTTAACGAACAAAACGACTTTTTAATTTTAAATGGAGGGGGTTCAACCTTTTGTTGTACTTTTGTCGCAAGTAAACTTATTTTCTTTTTGATCTAAACCTATCGGTGTCGATAGTTATTTTAGGTCACGATTGAAGTCAGAATTGAACTATTGTCGGACCCATTAAAAAAGAGTTTACTTAATATAATTTTCTCCATTAACAAATCTCAAACTTGAGACTTTACTCAAAATGTATTGAACTCATTCTGCTAGGCCCATTGAGCGTTGGTTGATAATAAACACACTATCATGCCAAATATAAATAATTACAACATGAAGAGCATTTATTAATTTTATATAATCGTGACAAATTATTTTACGTACGTGTGTGTGTGTGTGTGTGTGTGTGTGTGTGTGTGTGTGTGTGTGTTTTGGACATATACCTTGCTTGTAAGCGGTTGGGAGTTGTGGACATTTAGGTATGATTATTTTGAGGCTTGAAGCAAAGCTGCCAATGCACCAAACAGTTTGTTATAAATACTTCCAAATAAATGTAACGGTAGATAAGATAGTATATAATAGGTTGGTGGATTTAAATTTTCAAGAAAATTGAAGTGCTAAATTAAATGAGGGAAATACGTCCGTAACATCATGTCCTCTTCATGGTATGGACGCAATAATTAATGAGCCTAGCTGCCGAGGAGACGCTTGCATGAATACATATGGGCATGGACCACTTTTTCCGTAGAAAATGCAGTTAAAGGAGGTATAATTATTTAGCACTAGTCCAAACCTCCCAAGTTATTCGGATTAGATGTAATTTTTTAATATATTAATTTTTTATATTTTTTTTGTATATAAATTTTTAAATGTGTAATTTACTTTTCTGGATTTTATTCTTTTTTTTTTAAACATATGTCCTGACATTCTTTTTTTTTTTCTTTTTAAAAAATATTATGAGTTATACAATAGGTATAAGACTTTAAACAAATTATTCATTTTTATATTAGTTAAGAATTACAATATACTTTTATTTCTGAAAGTACTAAAATTTATAATATTTAATATATTATGAATAGGTTAATTATGACATATGTCTTTCAACATCTCGATTGAAATGTTTGGTGAATAAATTAAAAAAATAAAAATAAAATTGAGTTTATTGACAATTCCATTTGAGTTAGTATATATTTAAAATTTGTACAATTGAATTAACTCGTTAAATGTACTAACATTTTCAACCAACTCATACTAATAGATTCGTGCATGTTTATATATCTATCTATCTATATATATATATATATATTTATTTTATTTTATTTATTTATTATTTTTTTTATTGTGATCACTACGACCTTTGATTAAGTCTAAATCTCATTTTCAGTTGGGCACACGTCAGCGAGAGTAAGTTCACCTGAAACACAGGCAACACGAAGGGTTTGTTCCCTCGTTCTCCTCTCCAATGCTTAACTTAGTTGAGATTAAGGTGGTAATCCAAATATTAAGTAGAAGAGAGTGGGGTTTACCAGTGTATTTTGAGAGACGTTGTGCTACGGTGAGTTTGTGTATTTTGAGAGACGTTTTGCTACGGTGAGTTTGTCGGTATTTTTGCAGAGTATCGACTCTTTTGTGTTCAGAGCGAGATCCCCCCTTTGTGCAAAGGAGGTGGTATTTGTAGACTTTTTGCCTTGACCTGCGGCCTAATAAAGTAGGCATGGTGCGCCTGCTGTTAGTTGACAGTAGGTATGACACGCCTCCTTTGAGTTAACAGGGCTGCAGGGTTAGGCGGCTGATTGGAGATCACCTGGGAACTTGTTTTATGGCCTTCGGGCCACTGGATCCGGACTAGGCAGGGTCAGGCCCGGTCAATGGGGCGGAGTGGACCTGTTATCTGGGAGGGCCTGGGCCGAAGACGCATAGTTTGAGAGTTCCTGACAGCGATGATCTAGGCGGATTGATACGGGTGTAAAACCCCTCGGAGGCCGATTAGCTGAGTTTGTGCTTTCTGGATGCCAAACACCAGGGTCGATCCTTCTTTGGGCTAGGCGGGTCGCCGAGCCTTGAGGATGGCCGATCGGATGAGCTGCTACACGTGCATTGAACTGCCATGTGGGATGTCACGTTGCCCTAATTATGGCAAATGTGGAAACCCTAACCCTAATAATTTGGGACGATCTCCATCAATGCCCCCCAACCCGGCGGGATACTTTAGTGTGTCGGCGGGCTCTGAGTCCGATCTTTCCTCGAGTATCTGGGGTGGAGATTTCATCACGTTTGCACAGGGCCGGGACCCAGGCCGCTCGGGGGAGTCTTGTTTTTGAATTTCTATTAGTGTGCGTATGCCTTTTCAGGGCATTTAATGAGACGTCGCTTCGCACATCTTCTGATGCCATTAATTGTTGCGTGATAATTGCTATTTTGGAAGGCATGGGAATACAACTGTCATTTACTAGCCGTTGGATCTTCAAGGGGGAAACCCAACCGTCAGGTTGGGGTGTCTATAAAAAGGGGTAGAGTGCCCCCATTTCTCACTTTGCCTTCAACAAAATCTAGACTACCTTTTGCCGGAAAAGTATTGCGTCGTCGGGAATCCTTGAAACGTCCCAGTTTTTACCAAGTAAGCCATCCTACAACTCTCACTTTTTCCAATTTTAGCTACCTTTAGACCCTATTAGATGGCCCAAGATAGGAGCTTTGAGGTAGTTAACATAGCTGAGGAGGAGGAGGAGGCGGTGGTTATAGAGTCCGTCATCGCGGACGTTAGTGGCTATAGTGTGCAGGAGGCGGTAAGGCCCAGTGGCAGGGTGGTGGTTCCCCCGAGGGACTTACCCAAAGACAAGGTGAGTCCAAGTGAGGTGGAAGCCAGGGAGGCCGAGTCGAATAGTGGCTCCCGAGATGAAGTTGAGGACCTCGGAGGGGAAACAGAGTACAAAGACCGGGTCTGCCATCCGGACTACAATATGTATAGTTCGTTGACCCGTCACCGATTGGAGGTGATTATTGAGAAGTACCACATCCCGGAGGAGTATGAGGTTAGACTCCTGAAGGGGGGAGTATATCCACAGTAGGCCGGATGGGATCTGGGTAGAGGTTAGCGAACACCATCTGAGGGGAGGACTTAGGTTCCCAGTCCACCCCTTTCTCCATGATCTCCTCACCCTGTTGGGGGTTAGCATAGGCTAGTTGACCCCCAATTCATATGTTCAGATCATGGGTTTCTTAGCCCAGTGTCACCGCATGGCCATGGAGGCCCGAGCGGATTACTTCTGGCACACTTTCTTGGTAGCCCAGTCGGAGGCCTCCTTCTGGTCGATTAACAAAAAACCTAGGAGGCCGAAGTGGATCGCCCCGGCGTCGAAGCACAAGAAATGGAAGTCGGAGTGGTTCTTCGTCGCGGGGGCCGATCTGATGGGTTTGCCCGAGTGGGGAAGGTCGTGCAAGGAGGTATACCGCTCGTCGGTGCAATTAGCCGAGAGGGCACTGGAAGAATACAATTTGTTCCCCAGTATGGGGAAGGCAGAGAGCCCCTGTGTGACACCCCCAAATCTGGGCATCCATACCCCAACTTGGGTTGCCAATTTATTATTAAATCCATGTCTTACAAATACACAAGTCATAAGTGATATAGATGAAAA
>JAUMHB010103840.1:0-10018 GCA_032359685.1 Pittosporum tobira
ACAACTTCATCTCTGGAGCTACTCTCCGACTTGACCTCCCCGCCGTCCACCTCACTAGGACTCGCCTCGTCTCTGGGCAAGTCCCTCGGCGGAACTACCACCTTGCCACTGGTTTTCGTTACCCCATGCGACCTCGAACCAGTGATATCTAAGGCGACGGGTTCCATTACCGCCGCCACCTCCTCCTCTTCGACAATGTTCACTACCTCAAAGGTCTTATCTTGGGCCATTTAATGGGATCTAAAGGTAGTTAAAACTGAAGAAAATAAGATTTAGAATATGGCTTACTTGGTACAGAGCTTGAAGAAAGTTTGAGATTTCCTGCGATGCAAGGTTTTTACAGCGAAGCACAACAGATTTCAATATAAGCAAAGTGAGAATGGGGAGCACTCAACCCCCTTGTATAGACGCCCCAACCTGACGGTTGGGGTTCCCTATCGGTAATCCAACAGGTATTAAATGACGGCTGCATTTTCACGCCTTCCAAAAGAGCAATTATTACGCAACAATTAATGGCATTAGAGGACGTGCGGAGTGACATCTCATTAAATGCTCTGAAAATATGTGCACACGCAGGCAGAAATCCAAACGACATATGGCCAACAAGGCTCATCCGAGCGTCCTTAGACCTGACCCTGTGCAAACTTGTGAAATCTCTTCACCACATATACTCGAGGGACAATTGGACTCAGACCATGCCGGTACACTAAAGTACCCGACCGAGCTGGGGGGCATTGATGGAGATGGTCCGAAATTAGGGTTAGGGTTTTCACCTTAGCTCTAATTAGGGCAACGTGGCATCCCACGTGGCAGCTCATCCGATTAGCCATCCTCTAAGCTTGGCAACCCGCTTCGCCCAAAGAAGGATCGGTCCCAGCTCTCGGCATCCAGAAGGTTCAAACTCTGCCATCGGCCTCCGAAAGGTCTTGCATCCACCTCAGTCCGGCCGGATCATCGCTTTCAGGGACTTTCAAGCTATGCGCTTTGAGCCCAGCCCTTCCCAAATAGCGGACCCAATTCACCCCATTAATTGGGCCTGACTCTACCTGGTCCGGGTCCAACGGCCCAAAGGCCACAAAACAAGTTCTCAGGGGGTGTCTAATATGTCGTCTAACCCTGCAGCTCTGTCAACTCAAAGGAAGCGTGCCATACCTGCTGTCAACTCGGAGTAGGCGCACCATGCCTACTTTATCGGGCTGCGGGTCAAGGCAAATTCTAAAAATACCACCCCATCTCCACAGAAAGGGGAATCCGCTCTCAACAAAAAAAGAGCCTAAACTCTGTCAAAATACAAACTCTTTAAAAATTCACCAGTAAACCTCACTCTCTCCTACTAAATATTCAGATTACCACAATCTCAACTAACTTAAGCGTCAGAGAGGGGAACGATGGAGCAAAATCCCCCGTGTTGCCCGTGTTTCAGGTGAACCTGCTTCCGCCGACATGTATCCAGCTGGAAACAAGATTTGGACTTAGTCAAATGTCAAGTTGATAGTTGGTCCCAACACTTATATTTTAAATTATATTCATGTTATTACAAATATTTGTTATATTAATGCATTTGTGCGCAATACACAAGTTAAAAGCATATTGTATAGTTCTTGTATATTTATTCCTGATTTGTTTCAATTAATTATATATGTTTCATCAATTGTAATAAATAGAATTGATATATTCTATCCGTTTCAAAAGATATGAGTACCATTAACTTTTAAATTGTTGACTTTTAGTAATTTTTAATTTAATGTATGAATTTATTTTATTATAATCAATACAATTGTAAAATCTTGCAGTATATATAAAATACTATCAGTTGTAAAAGAATATTTTTTTTTTCTAAATTCAAATATATTTCATATTAATTTGTTTTAAAATATTCAAAATCAACATTTTAAAATTAATAATGATCTTATATTTTGAAACTGACGTAAAATATCAGTCTGTGCTTTTTTATATATATTTTATATAAAGAAGAGTGATTTGGTGATTATTAGCAGGTTAATACACGAATTAGTATTCCAACTTTTTTGAACAATCCCACGGTATTCTTGCAAATTGAATGGTAGCTGAGAGAATAAATTGACCACTTTGCTCTTTGGAGGTGATAACTGTTTTTAGTATGAAGCAATAGATAACACAAAAACTGAAGGTCAAGAATTAGTAATCACCCTCTTCCTTCGTCTAAGAGATCGAGAATTTAAATTTTAACGGTATCTTTTTATATTTAAAATATTTTTAAATTTTATTTATTATACGAATGTAGGTTTGTTGTAATTTCATACGCTTACGGTGACGACCAACTGTTGAGACTGATTATAAATATTAAAAACAAAATTATGTTAAAAAATTCATGAAATTAGGTTTCTAGTTTGAACGGATACTTGTGCTTTATGACGTCAACTTTAAAAAATAATGTTACTTAGTTTTTGCCAATTTGTATGGACCGCCCGCATAAGTTGACTCACCTGGACATGCCAATATTGCCAGCCCCGTTGTGCCTGCCGTATTTGATCGTAGGTTGGAAACCAATTAGAAGCACACAAGTAGTAAAATGGCTAAAACTAAATTTAATAAGAAAAAAATGGAGTGGGAAATATACTCATCTGCCAATATAAAAATATAATTGACATATAAAAATATAAAAAAAAAAAATTTGTAGAATATAATCTGATGTTTACTAAAAGTAAAAAATAAATTGATGTATACACGTGTTATGAATATAAATGGAAAGTGATTTATTGGAACAATTGTATAGGTTCAGAAATTTAAAATGGCAATTTACGTTTTTTATTATTATTAAAAGTAGAGTTTTTGATGGCCATTCAAAAAAAAAATCTCAAGTCATTTGCATTTCAAAATCTTAAATATCATGAGCTAAAATTCAATGTAAAAGAAAAATAGAAAGGAAAAAATCAAATTTAAATCCAAAATAAAGATAAAAGGATGACATCATTAATGATGGGGAACGAAAACAAAAATAAGTGGAAGCGCGAAAAAATATTATACCCTGTGTCTTTTACACCCCGCCATAAATTGGTTGTTGTGATACATACGTATCTTATATTTATAATTGTCATTAATATAAATTACAAAAAAAAAATTACAACATTATGATATTATAATATATATGTGTGTGTGTGTGTGTGTGTGTGTGTGAATTAAGACTTGCCAAGAGCTTATTTCCTTTTGTTGAAATTTTTAAAATTTAAATTAAATGAACTTAATTAAGAATTTGAAATAAAAAAATTGAAATTTATAAATTTATGATATTCCTTTTAATTTATAAAATTGTAAGATAATTTTTAAAGTTGAAATCTTTTAGTGATAGAGAAAGGAATAAAAATAACCAAACTACAAAAACTAAATAAGTGAACAAGAGCAATTTGAACTATTTTTTATTATTATTTAGTAATTACACTCCATTAAAATATTAGTAAAATTAATAATACAAATTCATAAATTTAAAGTAGAAAATAGATAAATTTTCCACAAAAGAAAGTTCTAGAAAGGAAGAATTTGTAATCCGGATGGAAAACAAACGAAGCGAACGATGAACATAAAAAGGTAAAAAAGTTGTCTTTCCAAACAAGAAACGGATCCAGTTAGCACCTATATAACCCGACCCTTCAATGTTCAGATCTCTCATAAGACTCTCAAATCAAACCACGACTTTCTCTCTCGTAATTTCTTCACCCAATCGATCATAGTAACCATGAGTAATCAAGCTGAAGCATCCGATTCGTAAGCCCTCCTTCCTCCGATCTTTACATGTGTACAGTCAGATTGTTATATTGTCGTTAAACTTGTTTTGTTGTTTTGATTTGATTTAGTTTATGTTGATTGTATATTATTTGCAGTAAGGGCACGAAAAGAGACTTCAGCACTGCCATTCTGGAGCGGAAGAAGGCGGCCAATCGTCTAGTCGTTGATGAGGCGAATAATGATGACAATTCGGTTGTTGCTCTTCACCCTGAGACCATGGAGAAGCTCCAGCTCTTTCGTGGAGATACGATCTTAATCAAGGTTCGATTTTTCTGCGCCTGTCTCTCACCTGTGTATGAGTTGTTTGTTATTTATTGGTTCTTGATTGTGTTTTAATAATTGTTATTATATTAGGGTTAGTAAAGTTAGGGTTTTGGTTGGAGAATCTCCAATCCCAATTGGTTTGTTTTTTAGTTTTAACATTGAATTGTTTTAGGTTTTATGTTCTGGATTATTGGTAAATCTGTTACACTGTCTCTGTTCTAAACTATGATCTGGAACAGATGTAGTATAAGAAGAAAGGCAGGAACTTTATTGAGCTGAGGGTTGTTATGCACATATTGTAATCCAATGCACTTTTAAGTTTTCCGTAATTGACCTACTATAATGTTATATTCATGGTGTCCATCAATAGCAAAAACTAAACATATATGTACAATGTTTGGTTTATTTAGAGGTTTTTGGATTAGTGGAGTGTGATCATCATGTGTGACCCTTTATGTCCTCCTTAGGAGGTTCAGAATTTGAATGTGATTAAGCATAATCTCACATTCAGATGAGGATTATTTATGGGGCTTGTTAGGTTCCTAAAAATTGCATACATTGTCATTGCTGTTTCTCATAGGCTTTGTGTTTCTCTTGTCACATGAATAATGTGCTTTTAATGATGGTACATCATAAATTAAGTTAAACTATAGTCATGACTCTTTTTATTTCATCATTAATTTATTTTTGTTCTGTCTTACCTTTCTGGTCTTCAGGGTAAGAAAAGAAAAGATACAATCTGCATTGCCCTAGCTGATGATACTTGTGATGAACCAAAGATTAGGATGAACAAGGTTGTAAGGTCAAACCTAAGGGTTAGGCTTGGAGATGTGGTTTCTGTGCATCAATGTGCTGATGTGAAGTATGGGAAGCGTGTTCACATTCTTCCTGTGGATGATACAATTGAAGGGGTAACTGGAAATCTTTTTGATGCCTATCTGAAACGTAAGTCTCAATATTTCAAGATAATCTCTTCTCTATTTTATTTTATTACCAGTACGTAGTTTATATTATTAGTTGTAATAAGAGTTTTCTATTTGTGGTCAAAGCTCCTATTCCATAAAATCTAGCAAGTTGTGAGCCAGAAGTAGCTTTATGTAGATACTTATATTTTTGAACTTGATTGTAATGAAGCTAAATTACTGATGTTTGGGATTCCAATATTAAGTATAGAAAGCAATTAAATTAAATTAATTTAGAGTTTACCTTAGAATGTAGGAGGACGATGTGTGGGATGGTGAGTAACACAATGCATAAGAGTTAACTTCTCAACATATTAGACTATTAGTAGTGATATGAATTAATTTTTCTGGTTCATGCGATATGCTATGGTTGTGAAGTAGAAAAAGGGAAATTATAATGAATCAGTTGATCGGGGCCTCGGGGAGCAATTAGGTAGTTTTTGCCCTCATCCAGTAAAATTTATTTGTCATTTTATGCATTTTGTGGTTTTACTTTGCTTCCATTCCCCTTGTTTATTTATGTTGTTGTGCATTAGTCCTGAACCTTAATTTGCAATGTTGCAGCTTATTTCCTTGAGGCATATCGCCCTGTTAGGAAGGGTGACCTCTTTCTGGTAAGGGGAGGTATGAGAAGTGTGGAGTTCAAGGTTATTGAGACCGATCCTGCTGATTATTGTGTGGTTGCCCCCGACACCGAAATCTTTTGTGAGGGTGAACCCGTGAGAAGGGAGGATGAGGATAGGTTGGATGAGGTTGGCTATGATGATGTCGGTGGGGTCCGTAAACAGATGGCACAGATTAGGGAGTTGGTGGAGCTACCACTGAGACACCCACAGCTCTTTAAGTCCATAGGAGTAAAGCCACCAAAAGGAATTTTGCTCTATGGACCACCTGGATCTGGAAAAACTTTAATAGCCCGAGCTGTTGCTAATGAAACTGGTGCCTTCTTCTTTTGCATAAATGGACCTGAAATTATGTCGAAGTTGGCTGGTGAGAGTGAAAGCAATCTCAGGAAAGCTTTTGAGGAAGCTGAGAAGAATGCTCCATCCATTATCTTTATTGATGAGATTGATTCAATTGCTCCCAAGCGAGAGAAGACCAATGGAGAAGTTGAGAGGAGGATTGTGTCGCAGCTGTTGACACTTATGGACGGGCTTAAATCCCGGGCTCACGTCATTGTTATGGGTGCTACAAACCGTCCCAATAGCATTGACCCTGCTTTGAGGAGGTTCGGGAGATTTGATAGAGAAATAGATATTGGCGTTCCTGATGAAATTGGGCGACTTGAGGTCCTCCGCATCCATACAAAGAACATGAAACTCGCTGAAGATGTAAGCCGAAGATTTTTTTTTTTTTTGTAATTCTTTAATATGTTATTTAACTTATTTGCATTCTTTGGCCAATTTTATAACATGGATATTGTTTTGGCTTGAACAGGTTGATTTGGAAAGAATTTCCAAAGATACTCATGGCTACGTGGGTGCAGATTTAGCGGCTCTGTGTACCGAGGCTGCCCTTCAGTGCATCAGGGAGAAGATGGACGTGATTGACTTGGAAGATGATTCCATCGATGCAGAGATACTCAACTCCATGGCTGTTACTAATGAGCACTTCCATACTGCTCTTGGAACTAGCAATCCCTCTGCTCTGCGTGAAACTGTAAGTTTTTTTTTTTATATGTTGGCGTTTTTGAGCCTTATTTATAAAATGTTGAGTAGTTGTTGATCTTGAGCTTCCGCTCGGTTAGGTTGTGGAAGTGCCCAATGTTAGCTGGGAAGATATTGGAGGTCTGGAGAACGTTAAGAGGGAGCTTCAAGAGGTGATTTCACATTCGGGACTATGCCTTATACATTTTATTTATTTTTGTTTCTTATACCCTCTGTTTCCCTATTGTAACTAAAGTTGTTTATACTTTTTTTTTGTGTTGTAGACCGTTCAATATCCTGTTGAGCATCCTGAGAAGTTTGAGAAGTTTGGTATGTCACCTTCAAAGGGAGTTCTTTTCTACGGGCCACCTGGATGCGGTAAAACTTTGCTAGCCAAGGCTATTGCAAATGAATGTCAAGCAAACTTTATCAGTATCAAGGGACCTGAATTGCTTACCATGTGGTTCGGAGAGAGTGAGGCTAATGTACGCGAAATATTTGACAAGGCCCGGGGATCTGCTCCCTGTGTCCTATTCTTTGACGAGCTGGACTCAATTGCCACCCAGGTATATATAATTTGTCCGACTTGGTTTTCTTGTATTAAATTAAATATTTTTTTGCTTTTATTTATATTTTTGTTGTTTGCACAATAGAGGGGAAGCAGCGTTGGAGATGCAGGTGGAGCTGCTGATAGGGTATTGAATCAACTCCTGACGGAAATGGATGGCATGTCAGCGAAGAAGACAGTTTTTATCATTGGAGCCACCAACAGGCCCGATATTATTGACCCTGCACTTTTGCGTCCCGGCCGTCTTGATCAGCTGATCTATATCCCTCTGCCTGACGAGGAATCCCGTTACTCGATATTCAAGTCATGCCTGAGGAAATCACCGGTTTCTAAGGATGTTGATTTGAAGGCTCTTGCAAAGTACACCCAAGGGTTTAGTGGTGCTGATATCACAGAGATATGCCAACGTGCCTGCAAATATGCCATCCGGGAGAACATTGAGAAAGTAAGCACCTTATTGTTACTCGATAGTTACTGGAAATTTTTATCATCCTGTTTTGGGTTTGGAATTTGTTTGCAAAATAGACTAAGCTTTGTCTTTCGTGTTTGCAGGATATTGAGAAGGAGAGGAGGAGAAGTGAGAATCCCGAGGCTATGGAGGAGGATGTTGATGATGAGGTCCCGGAGATCAAGGCTGCTCACTTTGAAGAGTCCATGAAATACGCACGAAGAAGTGTGAGTGATGCCGACATTCGCAAGTATCAAGCTTTTGCCCAGACATTGCAGCAGTCTAGAGGTTTTGGTTCTGAATTCCGATTCTCAGAGACTACTAGTGCTGCGGCTACTGCAACGGATCCTTTTGCAGCTTCTGCGGGTGCTGCTGATGAAGATGATCTCTATAGTTAGGTTGTCTTTGTTTTAAGTTTTACAGTCATTTCTTCACGTCAAATTCGTTCTATTTAAGTTTTTATGGTGTTATGTAACTATTGTGCTTCCCAGTGAGATGGGATTAAAGCTCTATGGATACTTATTTTGCCCAAACTTTTGGGTTTCAGCAAACTTATCCTGTTCAGAAACACTCCACAGAACTTGTGGCATCAATTAATTGATATATTGGATTCACAAGATGGTGTCTCTATTTCTCATTTAACTTTGGGCTAGAATGATACTGAAGCTCTTGCATATTTACACCTCATCTTATTTAGTTATTTGCACAAGGTTTCGATAATTTTTTGCACCTCCTAAAAAAAATTTCATTTAGTTTCAATTAATTTTTGAGTGGTTTTCGATTAGGTGCTAGGCTCTATTTTTATGTTTTGTTTTTTGTTTTTGATTTCATATGTTTTTATTTTTATTTACTTTTACTTGTAAAATCATAAAATAGATAAGATTGTTAGATAACAATGATACTATAACTATATAAACATAGAAATTAAAAATAAAGTTTGACAAATGGTAGCAAATTTGTTCGTCAATTAAATTTTTAAATGTTAAAAGGTATTTTTGGCCTTACATTTTTTTTATTTTTAGACATTGAATCTTGACAAAAAAAAAATTCAAATTGAACCTCAATATTCATATATTTTTAGAAATTGAACATGTTGATCAGCACAATATAATTAATTGGAGGAATGACATAATTGGTATTTCACTTACAAAAACTTTAGAAAATATTTTATTTTTGACATTGAGTTTTCTGTAATTTTAGACATTGTACCATAACATCAAAATAAATAAATAAAATAAAATAAAATCGAAATTAAAGCTCAAATATATATATAATTTTAGAAATCAAAACTATTAAACAATAATAACTAAAAATATATTGTAAATAAAAATTAATTAAAATTATAAGGTAAAATAAAAAAAAAATTACATAGTTTAAGATTTTATTTCTAAAAATTTACATAGTTTAAAGTTTGATTTTTAAATATTTTCTTTTGTTGGAGTTTAATGTCTTATTATGTCATATTAATCCAATGAAATTATGATATTACCCCTAAAAAAAAGCATGACGTTATTTTTCGACTAAAATTAGACGAAATTTTGGTGGTAAGGTTCAATTTCTAAAAATGTATGAACATTAAGGTTCGATTTGAAAAAAAAATTGTCATGGTTCAATATCTAAAAGTGGTAAAAACATAAGGTTATAAATACTTTTTAACCTTTATAGTTTGATACTATAAATAAATAAAAATTGAGTAAGTAAAGACAATAAGACTTTAATATATTTAGGTCAACAAGATTTTAAATTATAATTTTTGAAATCACCAAATGTAGTATATAATTTTTATTTGATTTATAATAATTCAAGTCTAGAGTTTTGTAATTTGACTATAAATATCAAAATCTCTCAATATACTATATAAGTGTGGTATATTATACTAATATAATATAGTGAAATTTTTTATATATATATATATATATATATATCAACCACCCACCCACACACACACACTGAATTTTCTTTTAAAATATTATATATGGATGTTGACTTATGAAAATTAAATATTTTTGTTGTTAATAGGATTTGATAGTTAGATTTTATTAACATAAAATGACTGGCCCATGTTGCCAAAATTGAAAAAGTATGTGACCCAAAAAAAAAAAAGAAGAAAGAAAGTAGGTTTTGGATATTTTCACTTTTTTATTGTCAAAATGATTTTGTTTTCACTTTTTTTGAAACATAAACAATTAAAAATAAAAATTTTACCCACCAAATTTTAAAAAATTAATAATAAAAAAATTTAAAAAAAAAATTACCAAACAAACCATGCTGTGAAATTACAAGAATCCATGATTGGTCCCAATTTTCGTAGTTTTAGGGACAATATTGTTTAATGTCTTTGTTTAGGGTTTAGACCGTGTCCCTAGAT
>JAUMHB010103851.1:0-10017 GCA_032359685.1 Pittosporum tobira
ATAAAATATTATGTGCCATTAAATAATAACCATAGTGTCACATATTATCAATGTAAATTAAAGTTATGAATAAAATTGAAACTTGTGGTATACCATTACTTACTTAATATAATAAATAATGACAACTGAATACACATTTCTATAAATTATAATTAAAAAATTAATGTTAATAAAATTTATTAACCAAGGAAATAAATTATGTTTAAAAAAAAGAAAATAGATTGAAGTTATTTAGGGAAGTTGGTAAGGAAGGTTTGATTTTAAAAAATTTACGTAGTTTAAGGTTTGATTTCTAAATAATTTCTTTAGTTGGGGTTTAATGTCTTGTTCTACCATATTAATTAAATGAAATTACGATATTACTCCTAAGAAAAAAACATGATGTCATTTTTCGACCAAAATTGGACGGAATTTTGGTTGGAATGTTCAATTTCTTAAAATGTATAAATATTGAGTTTTGATTTGAAAAAATATTTTTGTCTGAAAAAAATATTAAAAACACAAAGTCAAAAATACCTTTTAGTTAATTAGTCAGATTAGTGGAGCTGGGGATAAATACCATCGCAAGATTGGACGTTAATTGTCTTGTATAAACTCTAAGAACCTAATTATGGGACCTTTGGTTTTAACTTATCTAAAGATGCTCCACATCGACTGATGTTGCCCTGGCGTTGTCATCCTATATATATTCAAAAAGAAATCAGTTACACGAACGCTTTTTGGTCCATGTCCAGCCCCGACTGATAGCAACTTATTGGCTAATGAAGATCGAATAATTTGTGCATCAGAGGGCACCCCCATTAACTGGTATTGACTAAAGATCGAGATCTCAAACACCAGTAGTACCAAAAGTGTAGCATCTTTGTAATTAGTTTGATCACATGTTTCTCCCATCATGCAAAGAATGCTACCTTTTCTCGAGTGTATTCGGCATGAATAAGGCACGTTGAAAACTGTACATAACAGACTAAGGTTGTAAAGGAATAAAACTGTTCAGGCTCTCCATTCGGACTAATTTGGCTAATATTCATTTCGAGCCCGATTTATAATATAAATGGGCAAAATATGAGCATATTTTAAAGCTTGGCTAGTTATAAACACGGTTTCAAATTGCTTGTTCTATTTTTAGTCAGAGTAAGTGGCTAGAAAAGTTTAAAACTAGATACAAATCTGAGCAAGTCGATCATTTACACCCCTACAACACTCACAGAAGGTGCAAAATACACATCGAGAAACAAGACACTTTTCTAAAAGGACCGGCAAAGTGATAAAGTTTAGACTTGATCCAACATATAATTACACTTGTCTTGAAAGAAACCCTAAATACCAGGACAAAATGCAAAAGCTGATTAGTCTCAAAGCCTAAAACCACATCAATCGGAAAGGGGTCGAGCAGCATTCATGTGGTTAGCTCTAGCTTTGGCTTGGCAGGTAAAATATACAAGAAGGTTTCAACTGGTCTTGCTTGGGTGAAGCAAAAGTTCACCTAAACAATTGATCTGTTATTTATGTTGTCATACACTGTTAGTTTGTGCTCTATACATATTGGCAAGAAGTTTCGTTTTTGCACGATCATAGCTCTAACACCATTTTAAGTAGAAGGACCATACATATAATTAATGTTTCAACGAAGTGTTTGAAACACAAATACCCCGGCCCTTAATTATAATTAATAGTCTTTTCAAATACCAATTACTAGTCTCTGTAAATACTTGCACTATGTGAGCATGTGACACTGTTCCACTAAAAATGTGATAGGATGACAGAAATATAATTGTGAATTTTAACGGTTAAGACGAGTTGGTTATGAATTTTCTTTTTAATTTTTTAGCATAAGGTAAAATTTTATTTGCAATAAATTAACAAATGGATCCCAAATATATGGAGTCAATTAAGTTTGGACTTTATATATGATAAGCATAGGCTACCTTAAATCATCTTCTTGTACATGGACTCCTCACAAATGCAGAAAAGCTAAAGAAGACTCCAAAAAGTAATATTGCCGTCCTTATCACCAAAAGACGGTGAATGCATAGATGAAAAACCACCATGACCTGCAAATAAAAAGTACGGTCCCTGAAAAACCAGATGCAGACAAAGGAAAAAAGTTGACTGAATCAAAACCGAATGCAGGTGTACCAGTCCAACTTAAAGGGTTTTAGTAAGGGATTGGGGCAGCTGGCACTACTACTCATTGCAGCAAGTAAGTGTCCGGATAAAAAAAGGAGCACTACCTGAATTTTTAATCTTTAGAACCAAAAGTGAAAAAGCATAAAAGTTTGAGAGAGTTGTTTTACTCTTAAATTGGAGGTAAGAACTTGGCCAGACATAGTAAATTAAGGTCAAGTTCAAGTGTAAATGGAAACATGTTGAATGCATGAACTGCCTTAACTCTATTAAATATCCATATATATAGCTTGTCATTACTTGTTTTTCACAGACATAAACGACACATGGAGTGCTTAGTGTCTAGACAATGAATAATTGAATTTAAATTAGGAATAATTAGACTTAGACATCAAATATGTATAAAGAGAGTAGATGATTATCTAATGTCTAGATAGGAAGTAATTGGCCTCTGTAGTTACAATTATTGGTTTCCATTGTATTTATGTGCATGTGTGGACATAAGAGTAGACCATGCAATTTTGATTGGTCTAAAGTGGGCCGACTATACCGGCTGCTCGGGTAAGCTGGTAGATGCACATCACTACTTTATAGCTAGCTAAAGTTGGCATCCCCCACTCTCCAACTTGCCTTTATATATCTTGGCTTCTTTTCTTTCATTCTCACTCATCACTTCCATCTATTTCTTCTGCAAATTTAAAATTCAGCTAGCCATGGAAGCTAAAGGCTTTACCAAAGATGGCACTGTCGATCTCCGAGGCCGGCCTGTGCTTGCCGCAAAGACCGGAAAGTGGAACGCTTGTGCTTTCCTTGTTGGTATGCATGCATAATATATTCTCGATTTTTGTCTGACTAATTTGGATCTTGTTTACAAATTACTCGGAAGAAAATCAAGATGTTCTTTATATTCTTGATGTCAAGTTTTTGCTTAGATTCTATCTTGATAAAGCACAAGTAGAATATATTTACTTTCTTATCGTGTGGGTAAGTTATATTATATAAAATTATCTCATATGGGGCACTAAATTCTTATACCCTACCTGGGCCGAACCAAGATATTTCCCAAGTTTCTTTTTATTATATATTGGTAGGTGTTTGACGTATATTTTAAGTTACACGTATAATATATGTGAGGTATATATAATATTATATTTTAATAGTATTTGAACTATATATAATTTAAAAAATATATATGAATATATTAAAATAAATAAATAAAATAAAATATTTAAGTATATTTTTATGTTTTTTAAAATTTGTGATAAAAAATTGTCAAAATTTGTTACAAAAATTGTAAAATAAAGGGAGTACTTGTTGGGAGAGAACGAGAGCCCGCCCTTATAAGAGACATTAATACAAGTTTGAAATTACAAATTAATCCTAGAACTTATGCCTAGACTCATTTATCTTCGTTCTTTATATAAATTTGTTCTCGACAAGAGACTCTAACTAATTTCTATACTTCTACGACTACTTATCCAATAACAACTCACGCTTGACAAAATGCTCTGCACAAATTTATTACTATAATTAACGATATGCCACTGAGTTAGTAATATATTATATTATGAAATGGCCAATTTACTCCTTTTTTGGCTCAAAATATTACAGGCTATGAAGCATTTGAGAGGATGGCTTTCTATGGCGTAGCTTCCAATCTCGTTGTTTACTTAACAACTCAACTTCATGAAGAAACAGTTCCATCAGTGAGGAATGTTAATAACTGGACAGGAGCAGTGTGGATGACACCAATTCTCGGTGCCTATATAGCCGATTCGTTCTTGGGTCGATTTTGGACTTTCACAATTTCATCTCTCATTTACGTATTGGTATGTTGTTTATCAGTTCAAACCTTTTGTCTCACCTTATGTCTCATCTATATGTCGGGTGGATCAATTTAGGACTTTCACAATTTCATTTTTGGACTTTCACAGCTTCATCTCTACTATTGGACACAATTTTAATTACTTGGCCTATATATATTTGATTTCACCAACTCTTAAGGGTCGATAATTCATGAGCTTATTGCTCATGGGACCCCGATCAAAGATTAGCAATAGGTTACCTGTTGAAATAATCTGTAAGTAGGTTAGTCGGACTGTGCGTTGGCTTCACTTTTATTGCATGCTTTATTTATTATTGGAAAGAAAAAGAATAAAATTCATTTTGAGCCCCTTTCAGTATATTCAATGTTTCAAATTGCATCATATATTTTTATTTGTATCAAATTGTACATCTTAGTTATTATTCTTGTGTCAAATCGAACCATCCAAACTAAAATCTGTCTAATTCTTTAACGCCGCCTGACATGTGTTTTGCACGTGGTTCCTATTTTACCCTTAATAAAACCTAAGTACAAAGCACATGTCAGACGGTGTTAAGGGATTAGACGGATTTTTGTTCAGATGGTACAAAATGACACAAAAATAATAACTAGGAGGTGCGATTTGACACAAATAAAAATATATGGTGCAATTTAAAACATTATGTATACTTAGAGGGCCCAAAATGAATTTTACTCAAAGAAAAACACCATTAGTTTACTGATACAATAATACTATGCAAACTAACAGATACACTAACAAATTGTACATAAATTGACGTATCAAATTGTAATTGGTTATAATGACAGGTCCACTCCATGTATAGTCATGTATTCATTAATTACAATTTAACATATCAATTTGTGTATATTTTGTTAGTGTATCTATTAGTATTTATAATATTATTTTTAATATAAAAAAGACAACTCCAAAACACGCTGGCCAAGTTTGGTGATTCGCATTTAAATTAGGTAAAGTTAAAAATTAATTGATCATTATTTTTTGCATTTGTATAATTTAATTGTATTGCATTAATAAATATAAAACATCATCGAAATTCAACTCTCTGCTGTATATTCGAACCACGATCTCATTTCTAGCGACGACTTTCTGATTCGTTTTCGATAATTATTTTGGTCTTAATCCCTTCTTCAGTTCCGTGGAGTAACTTCTATGTTCATCTATATGGTTTTGTACTAATCTAAAACATCATGCCCAGGGAATGATGCTACTAACAATGGCGGTTTCAATCGACTCTTTAAAACCAACTTGTGCGAATGGGGTCTGTAACAAGGCCACTCCTTCACAAATCGCGTTTTTCTACTCATCTCTATACACCATAGCAGTCGGTGCAGGCGGAACCAAGCCGAACATTTCAACATTTGGTGCAGACCAGTTTGATGATTATGATCCTTATGAGAAAAAAGTCAAGGACTCTTTCTTTAATTGGTGGATGTTTAGCTCTTTCGTCGGCGGATTATTAGCAACGCTTGGCCTTGTATACATTCAAGAGAATTTCGGATGGGGATTAGGGTATGGAATTCCAACAGTTGGTCTTTTAATTTCTCTGTTGATTTTCTATGTTGGCACTCCAAGGTACAGGCACAAAATGAAAAAATCGAAGAGCCCTACCAGAGATTTGGTTCGCGTTCCTGTAACTGCCTTTGCGAATAGGAAGCATGAGCTGCCGAGCCACTCGTCTGAGCTCCATGAGTTTGAGGTACAACATTATTTAGATACCGGAAAACGGCAAGTCTATCACACTCCAAATTTCAGGTGAGCTTTATTCACTGCCAATATCTTGGACAAATTTTTATCAGTACCAGCAACGAAATTAGTTTTATTTTGATCTTAGTGCTGAGGAATGGCCCATAGCGAATGATGGCTATGACCAACGCTTATGTGTTTGTCCATTCAAACAGTTGATGGTTGAGATTTTACTTATAGTTTCAAGACGACTTGAATTGATGGACACAGATGAGTTGATCATTGTGAGCGTTGCCTATGAATCATTCCCATAAATATCTCAATACCAGTTCCATGCAATTTAGAGAGAAAGAATCTAAGGCATGAACCTCATCGTGAGTTGACTATATAGGAAGAATATTCCAATATTGTCCTTAAATTTGGTGCGCATGCATGTGGATTGTGGGGGGACCTCTATTCTCACTTCAATTACATAACGGCTACGAAACTAAAGATGACTTATTGGATGTTTGGTGCTATTTTTCGTTAAATACTCCCCATTTGCAATTATCACAATGCTATTTCTGGATCCCCTAGCCTCATGGGTCATTATCTGAGTCAAGTTGCTAACTGTTATACAGGAAGATATGATATTCACAAAATAGTGGTACATGGTGCTCCCTGCCTCAACATCATAAGTAATGTTCTAAAAATTTTCGTTTAGTCCCGATTAATATCTTATTTAGATGGTCCTATGATGTCTAGATCATTTGGACGTTAAAGTCCGATTAATATTTACATATGCCCGATTAGTCCCTCCTGAGAACCGTCACGCTAGATCCTCTCTTCAACATCTAGATTCGTCTCTCATAAGGGCCAAACAAATCCTTACATGGTAGTAAAACACTACTGCTCCTCCATCATCACTTGGTGCATAGCTTATGTAGGTACAGAATCCACCATCAACACTAGGGTCAACCTCCCCCCTAAATCACCACAAAGAGAATCATATATTCATATAGCTCAATTCACATTTCATGTTGTCTATTATATGTCCAAGATTCCACATATACTGCACAAAAGTTAAAAGTCTCACTTAAAAACTGATTGTGAAGGTCATGCATCATGCAATGGCTAAGTACCACGCATCCTTTATTGAATGTTCGGTTACATATTGAAGTCACAGAAACAATTTTTCTAAATAGATTTAAGATCACATAGATCCAACTCTCGTAGAAGCCCTATTAAATCTTTACAGGCTATCGTTCGGGTAAAGGAACCGTAGACACACTTTATGTTTTATTCTGTCTCTCCTTTATTTTACCATCCTAATCTTCCCAGCAAATAAGGGATATGATGCTAAGAATCTCAAATCAGGAATTTCAAATTTATCTTAGATATATTCATTATGTCCTAGAAATTTTGTAACATTGGACTTTTCATGTATCTTAAGAAATATTTTTAACTAGGGAAGAGTGATCTACATTTTTCTTACATTTTTAGATAGTGGAATTGTGGTTGAAGTGGTGGAATATAATATAATATTAAAGTAGTGATTGAAATAATATGTCATATTTAATAAAATAAGGATAAATTAGACAATTTATTTTATTAATTTTTTTAAAATAAAAATATTACAGCCTTTTTAAAACATCTAAAGTAAGAAAATGTAGCAATCTTCCTAGGTATATGATAGCAATACATAAATTTGTTGGACGAGCATGCATTTAGTTTCATGTACTTATATTCATTTATTTGTGTAAATGTATCTTCCTCGTATTCACATCACACTAAACTTTATGAGTGATATTTTTTAAGTTTGAATAGCACTCCTCACCCAAAATTGTGGGGACCACAGACTACAAGCCAACGAAAGACTATCCTTTCAAATATCTCGGCTTTATTTCTTATGCTAATGCTCCATTGGAAATGGTTCCAGACTGTGCCACTTCTGACTGCTTAGTCGGCAGAGCAGATATGACTTTCACACATACAAACAAGATTTACAAAAGCAAACTTCAGAATAAATATTTTAATCATTATTGGAAATATTCTTCTCATAAAGAATAAATAATTAGATCACTTTTTCCACAGGTTTTTGGACAAAGCGGCAATAAAAGAAGGCAACAATAACGATACAAGTGGTTCAAGGCCACCATGCACTGTAACAGAAGTCCAAGGAGCAAAGCTTGTGTTAGGAATGACCATGATATGGCTAGTAACTCTAATTCCAAGCACCATTTGGGCACAAATCAACACTCTCTTCATCAAACAAGGCACCACCTTGGATCGACACATCGGTTCAACCTTCCAAATTCCAGCAGCATCACTAGGTAGTTTCGTAACCATCTCAATGCTAGTCTCCGTGCCAATGTACGACCGATATTTCGTGCCATTCATGCGCAAAAAAACTGGAAACCCTAGGGGAATCACTATACTTCAAAGGCTCGGAATTGGATTCGCGATCCAAATTTTCGCCATTGGAAGTGCTTATGCTGTGGAAGCTAGACGAAGGAACGCGATTAAAGAGCACCACATTTTAGGAGGCAAAGAAATTGTCCCTATGAATATATTTTGGTTATTGCCTCAATATGCTCTATTAGGGGTTGCAGATGTATTTAATGCCATTGGTTTGCTCGAGTTTTTTTACGATCAGTCGCCTGAAGATATGCAGAGCCTTGGAACGACGTTTTTCACTAGCGGAATTGGGGTTGGGAATTTCTTGAACAGCTTTTTGGTGACAATGGTTGATAAAGTAACAGGGAGCAATGGAGGGAAAAGTTGGATTGGGAAAAATTTAAATGATTCTCATTTGGATTATTATTATGGGTTTCTTTTGGTCATATCCACATTGAATTTAGGAGCATTTTTGTGGGCATCTAGCAAATATATTTACAAAAGGGAGTGCTCCATGGAAGAAAAGGAGAGAAGTGTGGAAATGGAGCGCAAAGCCCGTGACACAATTACCTTAGGGTTACAAGTTTAGAAATAATTACTTGTAGTTGTAAAAAATCAAACTTTATCTTATCACTAGTCGGTATTCCGCGCAGCGCGCGAGAACGTCAGAAAATGAAAATTTCTTAAACCTCTAACTCAGTAATTGAGTAATAATTTGTCAATCTTATGAGAATGAACAATATAATTAAATAAGAAGAAAATTTTCTCTTATTCTTCATCGGATACTATAATGTATATTGTGTCGTACTTTTCTTGCTAGAATAAGAAATACATTATGATGGAGATCGTCTAAATTAAGATTAGAGTTTTCACCTTAGTCCTAATCAGGGCAACATGACATATCACGTGACAATTCACGTGATCGGCCATTCTCAAATCTTGGCGACCCGTCTCGAGCCCGGCTCTCGGCCTTTGGAACGAGCCCAGTTCTCGGCCCCCATAAGGAGCTGACACCCATCTCTGTTCGGCCGGACCAATGCCGTCAAGGACTTTCAAAATATGCGCTTTGAGCTCAGGCCTTCCCAGCTAGCAAGCCCAATCCATCCCATCGATTGGGCCTGACTCAGCTTGGTTCGGGTCTAGCGGCCCAAAGACCATAAACAAGTTCCAAGACAGCGTCTAATCAGCCGCCTAACCCCGATAGTCCTATCAACTCAAAGAAGGCGCACCATGCCTATTTTATCGGGTTGCGGGTCAAGACAAATTCTACAAATACTATATAATTTGCACAAAAGAAGGGATCTCGCTCCAAAGAGAAAAACTCTCCTCAAATACACTTTCAAAAACTCCATGTATACCCCTCCCTCTCTATCTTAAACTTAAATTATCACCTTAATCTCCCTACTAACTTAAGCATCGGAGAGGGAAACGATGAAACAAATCTCTCATGTTCTTCTGTTGCCCCTATTTCGGGATTCAGTGCAAGTATACACTAATTAGATTGTAGTAAAAATATCGTTCCCACGAGGATTGAAATCAATTATTTACCAGCTTTGACTATTCTTTAACTTATCTAATTTGATTGATAAAGATTTTGATTTTTTAGGAAACTAGTTAATTATTAAAAAACTAAACTAAATAAATTTTAGGGTTTTATCAATAATGAGAAAGCGTGCTAAGATTTTGATTTCACCTACCCATTTATAATCAGATCAATTGGTTTATCATGCAAGTTATGGAATTTATTCTGTTGTGATAGTGGATTCTCCCTAAATTAGTTGCTACTCTATCTCTAGTTATAGTCCCCTACTTCAATTATTAACTCTACAGTTTTCATGCGAAATTTAAATAATGTGAAGAACATTAAGTTTTAAGGAAATTCCCGGATTCACTAACCATCATAACTCGTTTAGATATAGTTACTACTGAAACTACACAAACAACCTAGACTATCTCTAGCTAAATTTAATTTGTGGTTATGTTT
>JAUMHB010103884.1:0-10012 GCA_032359685.1 Pittosporum tobira
ATGAGAGACCTTATATAGGCTTAACTTACTTGGAGAATAAGTAACATAATTCTAATCCAATTCGGAATCTAAGAATCCTATTAACATAAAAAATCTATTACCATAATAATACTATAAATATAATATTAATTATATTTAACACTTTTAAATGGGTAAAGTGGAAAATATTTTGTGAGAAGCGGAAAAATAGGTTGGATAATAATTATCGTCGGCTCATTTCTATTTAAACTTTAAATATACAAAGACAATTGAATCATTTTCTTTTATTAACCTCCTAAAAAGACAATATTGTAAAAATTATGAGCTATTTAAATAACAAAAATATTCAAAAAATTGTGAGATCAATTGAATATAATATAGCTAATAGAGATCAACATTTTTTACTAATTTTATTTTTTATATCTTGCAAAATAATGTTATTTTGTTTTTTATTTTTTATATGTTTTTATATTATGATATATCATGCAAGATACATCACAATGTATTTATTTTTCTCCTCTCTTTATATACTTTATAAAATATGAGAGCACGAGAGATAAATAAATGTTCACGCAATTACGTAAGTATGAGTATTTTAAATGATGTAATTTTTACTATCAATTTAGTAGGAATGTATCTCTTAAAACATTTATACTCACACAATTAGATGAGTAAGTGTTTACGCCATTTTTTCTATATATATATATATATATATATAAAGAAAATGGTCAACTTTGAAAAAGGTTCAAGTAAGTCATCATAACCTCATGACAACATAGAATTCTTTGTGAAATGGTCAATTGGAACCTAACAAATTAATGGTCTATTGTTAGGCCAAAGTTCACTCAACTTGTAAAAACTCCACATTCATGTTTCAAGAGACACTTTGAGATTCATAACCGGTGGAAACTTGTTAAGTTCAATTTCATGACACTAGTTTACTATTCTAATAATTTAGGAGATTCATAACTAACATAATTATTAGCGGATATAAAAAAAAATTATTTTTATTTGTCCAATCATATCGTGTATAATTAAAATTTTAAGTGGTATAAGGAAGAAAATCTTTAAAATAGTGCATCAACAAGAAATTTATCGGTCCGTTATTTAAATAAACAATTATAATTGTGTTGAATCCGAAAGATATATTTTATTCAAGCATAGCTAAATGTATCACTGGAGTATGAAAAACCCTCCGAACGGCCTTAAAATCCAATTTTTATGTGCAAAATTTTAATATAATCCCACCAAAAATTAAAATTATGGTAGCTCTACGAAAGAAAAAAAACATTTATAATAACTCTTTTAATTTACTCTCGAGCCTTTGACCTTTTCAGAAGCTTGAAGTGTGAATGCTCATTTGTACTTCACATGATTTAAAACAACCGTACTTTTCAACTTCTTTTTATTATGAGTTGGACGATATTTTATTACAATTTTTGCAGATCCAAGATAGAGAGAGCACCCACTCCAAGTTGACTTTTTTTTTTGTTTGGGTTCGAACTTTAAGTTGACTTTTTAAGTGAACCTTTTTCTTTTCCCGTAATCTTAACATTGACCGGTTCCAGTTTTGGTGAATGATAATACTCAGTTGCTTGAATCCACCGCCACTCCCATGTTGGATTGATCGTGGAAAAGCTTCCCAAATAAAAGGAGCCTTCAGATTCAATAGTCACTAGGGCTGACCCTCTCATTTCTTAATTTTCTTCGTTTCCAAGAAAAGCTTCATTTTCAAT
Organism: Pittosporum tobira; assembly: GCA_032359685.1. Classification (NCBI taxonomy): domain Eukaryota; kingdom Viridiplantae; phylum Streptophyta; class Magnoliopsida; order Apiales; family Pittosporaceae; genus Pittosporum; species Pittosporum tobira. The sequence continues at coordinate 1,716 of JAUMHB010103884.1, forward strand.
AATAATAATAATAATAATACAAAACAAAACAAATTATAATGAAATTAAATACTACTCCATCCGTCTCTTACAAAATGAAAAATAGTTTTAAAAAAAACAAAAAATAGATATTTTATTACATTTTTCACATAAAAATAAATATATTTTTAAAACAATTTATTTTTAGAGAATATAATGGTATTAATTTTATAATACTAAAACAGAAACTTGAGAGTATCAATCAAAGTTTGACGATCATAGAACCAGCAGCACTAAACTAAGCAAAAACCAAGCAATCACTTTACTGCCGGTCTAAACGCGGAGACAATCGTAAACAGACGTTCAATTCAATACCACCAACGCGACACACGAGGCTCTCATATTGATAAGTAGAAGGGAAGGCCAAAAGCAATCCGGTTAAGCAGTAACCTGAATAGAAGCAACAGCAAGTTGAGTTCCTTTCGATAACATATGACTACAAAATGTGGAAAGAGTACCAATTAAGATTTTTGGCACCCGTATTCCAAGTCGTAGCACTCATTACTAGTTTAGCACCCCAAGCTTTTTATTATAGAATTAAACTTGGAAATGAGAGGAAACACATGACAATAAGTAAACAAAAACAAGACTAGTAGTATAAGACATCCAAATCGTAAACAACAACATTGAAATCATCATCAGGTCCAATTTAGTTGCCAAAAGTGCACTGTGTGTGAAAAATCAAAAGACCAAAATCGACATTAAAAAAAAAAAGCGTAGTGACCTCGAATTAGAACTAGATTTTGAATTGGTCCTTCTACCTTGTTTAAAAAAGTTCACTTCTTTAAGTTGAAATTCAGCTCAATCGTCTGCAGAGCTCCTGTACGAAATCACTTCTAGGGACTTTGTCCTCTTTATTGGCCACCATATCTTTTAGTTTGACAAACCCTTCAGTAAGTTCACGCTCGCCAACAATTACCATCCAAGGGATTTTAGAATCTTTGGCACGATCAAAGTGCTTCGTCACTCTCTTGTTTACCAGGTACTCTGCTTTCAACTTGGCAGCCCAACACTCGCTTACCAGTTCAGCAGCTAGCGATAGATCATCCCCCAGCACGCTTACCAACACTTGTGTTTCAGTAGCTCGGACAGCCTGTGGAGAATTAATATAAATTAATTTTAATTTAGTACATGGTAAGACACACTTAGCCTTAAGACTAATGTATCGTTAGTTACAATTAAAACATAGTTGATGAATGCTCGAAGTCAAACGACAAAGAATAAGACTACTAACTAGGCTTGTAAACGAATATCCAAAATATTTGACATCCTTCCAATATCCAGTCACCACGGATATATCCATATCCAGTCAAAGCAAATATTATTCATAATTGTATCTTTAACAAACGGATATCAAAACAAATATACCTACATTCGCATCTGTTTATCTTTTTACACCCTACTAACTACTAAGATGACTACCATAGAGGACGAACTTGTAGGTTGATAAAATTAAATCAGCCAATGCCTTATTTATTTACTAAAGTACCTGATTCTGATCTTTCTGAAGCTGCTCCATTATAGTAAACACACGTTCTATTCCTAGACTGACACCAACAGCAGGAACCTGCTTCGTACCAAACATCCCTATTAGTTTGTCATAACGCCCGCCAGCTGCAATTGACCCAACCTGAGGAAGAAATTAAAAGCTAACTTATGTCAGTCACATCATACCAGTGCATAAATGCATAAAGTCACACTGGAAAAAAGAACAGAAAGGGGGAGGGAGGCGGTAATTGTTACACCCTCTGTCCTACCAAAAAAGTGCCATTTGAAAAATTAGCATATACTACTTTAATGAAGAACTAAGATAGAAGTTGACCTGTGTAGCCCCTTTGAAAACAGCTTCATATATGACACCAGTATAATAATCGAGACCTCTAGCCAGGCTCAAATCGAGTACCACTTTGTCAATACATTGTGCCCTCTCCAGAGCATTGAATAAAATCTGTAACTCATTCAGTGCCTGTAATGACGCACTATTCTCTATAAACTTGCTGCCTACATTTCTAAGCTCAAATAATAATTCCAGAGGCCGCCCTTTTTGCTTCACAAAAGTGCCTATTTTATCTGCTGTCTCAACATTTAAGCCCTTCTCTTCCACCTAGCATACAATGCCATAAGGATTATAAGCAACATTATTGCCTAAGCTGGAGAAAGAAAAAAATTAAATAAATAACTAACCATCTCCTGTTTTATTTGCTCAAACGATTGCTTGTCTAACTTGTCGATACTTGAACAGATAGTTCTGAATTTTTCTGGTGGCACTCCACATATATCCAACATTCCATCAAGTAACTTCCGATGATTCAGCTTTACCTGTTGACATAAGAATAAATATATATATATATATATATATATATATATATGCATAAATGAAAAATGAATCAACAGAACACCTTCATTTCACTAAATGGAGTTAACAGCAGCTATGCAGAAATATTACCTCATAATCACCAATATTTAGCTCATCCAGCAGTTCGGTCAAAATCTTTATGACCTCAAAGTCAGGTCCCATAGTCTCAAATTGACCAGCAATATCAAAATCACACTGATAGAATTCACGGTATCTTCCCTTAGATGGATTGTCCCTCCTGTACACCTTTGCTATTTGATACCTTTTAAATGATGTGAGACCGTTCATAGCAACGTATCTAGCAAAGGGGACTGTGAGATCATAACGAAGGGAACAAAGCTCTCCGCCCTGTACAGATTTTTTAAAAAGGAAAAAATGATGAGTTACATAAATCAATTCCATTAGATTTTCCAGATTAAAATAACAACATCAATCTCCTCTTAAAAGATAAATATTATTTAGCATTCACTATTAAAAAAAAAGTTGACCGAAGGAACAAAGATGCAAGGAAGTTGGAAAAATATACGATCATCACAGGACTACTTAAATTCATAAATATAAAGTAACTTTTGTTAAATAAAATTAAACTTTTACCTGGTCAGCAAGATCATAAATTAATTTTGAATCTTCTCCATATTTACCCATAAGAGTTTCCCTCATTTCGAAAGCAGGAGTATCCAAGGCCATGGCACCATGCCTCTTGAAAACCTCACATATAATCGAGAATGCTTTCTCTCTTACAGCCATCTGTTCTTTTGCAAAATCACGAGTACCCTAATTTGAAACAAGGAAAAGTCAGAAAGTAATGAATATTGTACAGTTATTCAGTCCTCAAGAATGAACTATTTAATTAATTTGTTGGAAAGAAATACAAATAACCCTCAATCGATATTAGAGATTTAGAATTAGTATGAGTTCATTAAATTTAATTAAAAAAATCATTTGCACAAGAATCTGCTATATGCTTACGTATGCCTTTAGTAGAATTAGCTTCCAATTAAGAAACCTTATGATAAATGGAAGGGTAAAGACCAAGTACAAAAAAGGAGGCAGCTTACCTCAGCCATAACTAGGAAATCACATCATTAAAGCATGCCCCAAATCCCCATTCTGTTCAATCAAAACACTGGATCCATGATTTAGTGGCCCCTAGTCACTAGCAAGTATATATCTCCCTCACAGGGCCCTGTAACTAATTTTCAATTTCGTAACTTCTTCCCTCAGGTCTTATCACTAATGGGGATGCAGCAATTATCTTTTTTCCATGTCAGATATGTAGTAGATAATATAGTGTCAATATGAAAATATATATCTTTTGTTGTTATGTGACATTACTACAAGAATTGAGAACTATCACAAATCATGACTTCCAAAATGTGATATGAAGATTGACATTCAAAAAACATATGAGTTGGTAAACTGTAGGTTCTTAATCCATAAACTTGAGATGCTGAAAGTTCTTAGAGCTGTGACTTGATGGATTTAAGAATGTGTTTGTAGAACTTGGCTCTGTTATCAGCTTCAACAGGATTCTAAAGGATCATTCTGAGGGAGTTAAAAGGTTGAGACAGTATTAAATATATTTTTGCAGAACTAAGAGATAACCGATACTGCACAAAAGTTTATGGGCAAACTGTATCTTGTTTGAATGAACAGATTAGTCTTGCAATGACAGGTAACAACTATACACGATAGCCAGAATCCTATGGCATCATCCAAATATTAGCGCTTTTCAAAACTGAATCTGGTATGGATGGGTGTTCCAAAGTAACATGACAACTAGTTAACTTTTTAATATAGGAGTATTACTATCAAAGTCCTTTCTAGGGCCAAATAGATGAAGTAGAAGAAGTTGGATCCATAGTTATCAAAAGTGTGTCTAGGCGAGCGCCTAGGCACAAAACGAGGTGAGGCGCGGGTTTTGGGCTTTGCTCCGAAAAGGCGCGCTCTTGTAGCGCTTAATCCCAAGGCGCAGGCTCAACCAAAGCATGCCTAAGCCCTCCCGGAGCGACCAATTAAAAAAAAAAAAGAAGTCCAATGGACAACCCAAGACTATATCGATATTTTAAAGCCGTTCGGAGATCCATACGAAAGGGCACTCTTATATCGCCTAAACTTGCTTTTCTTCTCATGCAATCATTAGGGTATTCAATTTATGTTCTTATTTACTTCTCTTCTATTCTTCTGTACAATCTCTTCTTCTGTTACTCAATTGTTCTCTACTTTTATTTTTCTTTTCTTTGTTGCCTATTAAAAGTAACTTGTATTATAATAGATATTGATTTAAATGATTAAGTTTTCTGTAAAAATTTAATTTTTTTTCTTAGTTGTTATTTACTTCTCTTATGTTCTTCTGTAGATCACTTGATCTCTTCTTCTATTATTCTATTGTTCTCTACTTTTATTTTTCTTTTCTCTGTTGCCTATTAAAAGTACCTTATATTATGATAGATATTGATTTAAATGAAGAAGAAGATTAAAGTAGTGATGGAAAATGAGGCCTGCACAAGAGCAATAGAAAAAGAATTAATAAAGCCTTTGAACTAAGTGTTTAGAGCTTAACTTGTTATTATCTATTTTAGTAGTTCAAGTAGCCGTTGATTTATTGTACTAGTTTACAACTTTATATGTTCTTGGTTTACGGTAATTTAATTTATAAATTTATTTTGTAGTTGTTTTTTCATGTTCGTGATAAAGAAATTATAAAATTATATTAAATTATAATATATTTACATATTTTATATATCATGCGCCTCGTTTCAATAAAGCGCGTGCTTCGCGCCTGCGCCTTGTGCTTGCGCCTTATGCCTAGGCTCCAGAGGACCTTTGCGCCTAAAGTGCGCTTTGCGCCTTAATAACTACAGTTGGATCTAGTGAGGTTCAACTGTTCAAGGGAATGCCCCCTTGTATTTATGTATCATTGTTGGAGTATATAAATCTAAGAGAAGTCACGAAAGAACTCAAGGCAGCAGTACAATGAATTCTTCCAATATAGAGAGTGCCGACATTCTGTAGTTCTAATAATGTTCAGGACAGATACATGGTCACAACATCATATACCAGCTACGACTAAATCAGTTGCTTTTTCTTTGGAAATTCTTGAACCAGCTCAAAAATATACCTTAGCTAAATTTAAATTACAGTTCAACCTTGTATTTAAAAGGGCTTCACTTTCAAAAATTTTACTTGTTCTTGCCTTTATCAAAAATACTCTGAACTTGTTTTTGCAATCCATCTCAACTGTAACGTAAATATTTTTCTATCCAACAACATTGTTGCATTACTTATGTCAACGATTTCATTATATACAATTGTTTTATTTCTTCACATAAAAAACATAAGAGTAGACTGTATCTTCTCATCTCTCTCTATAGGAAAGTAATAAAAAAGTAAATGCATAACTTCATGAACATTAAAAATTTAGAAATATGAAAAACATAAAATCTAGCGAAGTAGTACTCTGTAATCCATTTTGTAACTGGAATTACCTTAGGAAGCTTGGGAAGTCTTCTACTTTCATTGCTGTCGACAATCTCTTTAATTCTTTCAAGCAGACCTTCAAAACCAGGATCCTTTGGGTCAAAGTATGAGAGGAACTGCTGGGCCCATTTCTCCATACCTCCATTTGTTTTTGTATAGAAAGCCTGCAACCTATCTTTAAGAAACTGCATAAGAGCAGCGGTGCCTTTCCCCATTACAACCTTATTTTTCTTCTTTTCCTTGTGCTGTTTTTTCTCATTCAATATAGATTTATCATCTCCTCCAGAAGTTGCTGCCTTGACCTCCACCACTCTGTTCCTTTGAATAAACAAACCAGTACCACCTTGATCCTCAACCGAAAGGGAAACAAAAGCAGCTATTGCCTCCCATGAAATAATCTTTCTAACAAGATCACATAAAACATATATATCATGAACTGACTTTAAGTAGTCATCATCATTATCAGCAGCTTGGACAGAATTAAACAACTCCTTCAATCTGTCAACCCCCGGACATTTAGCATTATACATTTCCATAAAACTAGCACCAAACAAATCAGCATTGTTGTTCTCTAAAGAACCAACAATAATATGAGCCCGCTGCAAACTAGCCACACCTAAACTAAGAAGGCTCTTAGCCAGAGGCAACAAGAACACGGCATTCCCACTCCCAGCCCTGTTGGAATTTAAAAACATCCTAGTTTTTGAATGCAAAGTTCTGCAAACAAACCTAAAAACACCATGAATCTCCAGTACATCATCGAAATTAGTAGCAGGATTCTGAGTATTTTGTTGGTCTTTACCTATCAATTTAGAGCCATTAAGAAAAACTCTAAGATCACTCGCCACACCAACCTCATCCTTATCAGAGCTCCCATCGCCCGAATCAGTAAACGAACCTAGGGACGAATTAATGATGTCAGCCCTCAAGGCCTCGCAAGACAATGCAACGACCGCATCGGAAATGGACGACAAGGCAAAGCACCGGTGGTCCAAGAGCGCACAAATGCCTTGCACGGCGGCAGAATTAGGGGAAATGTCGTCTACAATTAGGGTTAAGGTTTGGTAATCATCGGTAGTAAGGGAATTGAAATCGGGGCGGTTGAGAATGTCAATGAGGTGAGAAGAGGGGACAGTTAAATTGGGAGTGGAGGAGGAGTGAAGGAGGAGTTTGTTGAGGAGGAGGACGAGAGTGGCTTTCAGCTGTTCGGGGTTCAAGTAATTGGGGAGGGAGAATTGAGGGGTTAAGGTTAGGGTTTCGGTTGGAGGAGGAGAGGGAGAGAAGAGTTTGGAGGAAGAGTCGATGCGGAGAAGCGAGAGGGAGTTGGAGATTTGGAAGACGGCGGCGGAGGAGAGGGAAGAGCCTTTGCCGCCGAGTGTTATTACTCGCTTCCCGTCGCTGCCCATTGTTGACGGCAGTTGTTAGGAACTTGGTTATTGTTGCTGGATTATTGGAGTTCTTCTTAGTCGGATCAGAGAGGGCGGCGGCCGGGGAGTAAAAAGCGCAAGATGCCGAGTGGATCTTCAGAAACTGAAACTGAAGCAGAAAGCGCACACTATACTGACAAAACGTAACCCTAAGCACACCGAAATTTGTCTTTTCCTTCCAAAATACAGTAAGAAATAAAAATGTTTTATTTAATCAATTTATAAAATCTTATTATTTATAAATGAAATAATTTTCTGTTACTTTGGTATATAATTATTTTGAATCATTTCACAAAAATATGAATTTAGAATTTTCTAAATTAATCAGGAAAATTAATATTGATATCTGATTTTGAAAGAGGGTGAGTAATTCATAGCATGGTGGAATTATTTTATAATATTTAATTTTTTGATAACTTATAAATAAAAATATATTTATAAGAATTTCTAAATTTTAAATATCATTAACTTTGAAAACTAGTGCTTATTATTATATTTATTATTTTTTCATATTTAAACAAATCATTGTGAATATTAAAATTAACTAAAAAAAATTAAAACAACTCTAATTTTGAAACGAACAAATTACTATCATATTTTTGGTAGAGATAAAATTTTAACAAATCAGCCCGTGCTGGCTAGCATTGAATTGTTTAGTTTGACTCTTTTATTTTCAACTTATTTAATTTTCAAATCCAGTATAAATAATTCAAAAATTTTGTACTTATTTAAGTATTATAAGAACTTTAATTTAAAACATTTTTTACATACACATGTATGTATATATAATTTTATTTATTTTTTGATAATTCAAATGTTTAGGTCAATTTAGGCGCACTCGGTTATTTTTTGGAAGAGACTAGCACAACAACATCATCATTGTGATACCCCCAAATTTGGGCATTCACACCCCGACTTAGGTTGCCAATTTATTATTAAATCCATAACTTACAAATACACAAGACTTAAAGTATACAAGGTTATAAAAGATATAGCTGAAAATACAAATAAATATT
>JAUMHB010103906.1:0-25984 GCA_032359685.1 Pittosporum tobira
GGAGGGAGAATTATCCGCCTATCACCCTATCGTTAAATAAGTACTCAAAAGCTAAACGGAAATTATTGTACGCGAAATAAGAGGTTGCATTGCAGTTGAGATGGAGAAGTGGAGAGGTATTTATAAATGAATATAAGGTGATTTATTGACCATCTTATACTTTAAAAGTTGGAGAATTTACATTAATATCCTCAATAACTATTTTTGAAGTATTGATTCGATTAATATTTCTTTTTTGCATTAACTATTGAGGGTCTTTTTCTCTATGTTATTATACTGTATCAAAGCAAACAATAGAAAAAATAGTATTGTTTCAACTCTTGTAAAATTAGAGTGGATTATTAGCTTTTTTATGATTCAATTTTTTAAATTTAGATTTAAATTACTATGAATTCATCATTTGAGTATTAAATTAATAAATATAATATATAATATTCTCAAAAACAATGGTTTAAGTTATCCTTTTCTTTATTTTTAAAATTAATGTCTAAGACAGACATCTTTTTAATGAAATGACTTTTTGGTAGGTGACAAATTAACATTTATTAATTGATTAAAAAATAATTAGGTGGTCCCAAAATGAATAATAATATAGTTACAAATTATTTTTTTTCTCTATCCAAAAGTACATTTTTTAATATACAGATTTTTAGTATTTTAACCATTATTTTAGAACTAAACAAGTAAATAATAATATTTTTTCATGAGTTTATTAAATATAATAATTACACTAAAACACATTAAATTCATATCAATCTTAAATCTTAACTCTTAAGAATTCACCAATTAATTATAAATGTTTTTGAGTCATATCCCCAATTGGGACACCATTTTAATGGTCAATTGTCGTCATTCGTGCAGGGCTCCCGCCACATGTCCATGTTATTAAGAAAATACTACTCCTTAATGATATTTATTTTTTTATAAATTTACAAATATATATTTAATTTTAAAAACATATTTAGATTATATTATTAAAATTTAGATAATAAAATAATTATTAAAATTGTGAACTATAATATTAATATTATAATTTTAAATAATATAATAATTAAAGTAATAGACTACAATATTAAAATAATAAATAAAATAATAGACTATGTTTGGTAAGTATTATAAATTAAAAAATTTATTTTATTAAACTTTTTAAAAATAAAATATTAAAAAAATTAAGTAACGTCCCACAAAAAAAAATTACAAAAATTGTGGGACGTAAAAAGTACAAAATATCTTTTGAAACTGTTAATTGATCAAAGAAGGTACAAAATATCTCTCCGAATTGTTAAAAATTTTATTATTAAAATTTTAAGAGTTTAAGAGTTTAAATTAACATGGTAATAAATGAAAAAAAGAAAGAAAGAAATAAATAAATATAAAACATTTTTTTCCCAACTTGAGTCTTTCAAAAACAGTTCCAAAAAAAAAAAGGAAAAAGTCTAAGTCTAAATTTGGAATTTACAAAAAAAAAAAACAAAAAACAAAAACAAAAACAAAACCAACGGTACGCCGGTTTTCTTACTCATCAAACGACGCCGTTTCTTATGTTCGCCCCTTGTTTTAAAAAAAAATAAAAAAATCGTGAAATAGTTCGTATAAATCGAATTCCAAACAGCGCTTTTGCAGCTGCAGCAGTGCAGACGAGTGTCGTAAACACTTTCTGGAGCATGTCACTCGGTCTCTCTACCCAGGTCACAATTCTCCGACCAGGAAAATCTCATTCAGAATCATATATATACATATATCGGGACCGTTCTCATCTCTTAATTAACGTTTTGATTATCTCTCAATTGCCGGACTGTTATATTAAGGTTTTGTTTTGAGTCGTTATCTATTTGAATTTGATTACTGATACAATTCAATTTATTTTCGTTTCAGGGTTGATATCTAAACACACCCATTGATATCTTCTAGAGACTGCATTGATTAGTGGAATGGATTTGGTGTCTGATTGCAAGGTTTATCTTTTATCTATATTTTATGCATTCTTATTATGATTCCTTTGTTTATTTGCTAATTCAACTGTTTTAAATTGATTACTTTCTCACATTGTGTTTTCAATTTATGGGGTGTACTGGACACCGGTGGTTTAACCATTAAGCATAGGTCCTCTGTTATCAAAAAAATAATTTTAATTTTGTGTGGTATTTGAGTACTTCTTTCACAAAATGAGTCACAAGTTTTATGGTTTATCCCTTACTTACCCATAAATATAATGATCGCTTTGCTAGCGGTGGTGTTTGTTGAATTCTGAGGCAAGTGAATTGTCATGAATATACATGTGTATGTGTGTGGTGACCTCTCTTGCTGGGGAAAAGTCCTATAGGCTTTAGTAGGGTACTCCTGAAAATAAAGAGTTAAAACTATGAGCATGTCTAATAATGTGAGAAAAAGTAACCTGGAGCATTGGGAAGAATTGGTCTCCGATTCATCACTATCCTGGAAGTATTGGTTTCATGGTTTATACATGTATTCTGAGCATAAGGTTGGTCATAACACATAATTAGCTAGAACACCGTACTTAAATTTGCTTATGTTCACTCATTACATTTACTAGTTACTTATATTGTGTCTGTGGTATTATGATTGTGAGACTGCATCAATATTTACTTTCATATTGTTATGTATCTGGGATGTCATATTCATTATTCGTATGGTGCTTTAGATATATTGTGGTTGAGAATGTGATTGGATCTTTCCTTTGTCATAATTGAATAGCTATGAGGTAGTATCTATATTTAAATAAAAAAGTGGCTGTATCTTATGATTTGGATATATGCATTCAAGGTTTGGTTCTGTGATTCAGATGTTGGTGTAACATATTCTTTGGCATAACCTGTGCAAATATGGTTAGTAATAATAGATTAATAGGCTAGGAATGTTTATTAGGGTTTTCGTAAAAATACTACAAAATAGCTGAAAACAAACTCAAAGAATGAACTTAATCACATCTTAGAGAAAAGGATAAAAGGATTTTGTGACGTCAATGCCGGATCTTATGGCTGCTAGGCCCGCTACACCTTTGAATTGCTTCTCGGCTACCAAACCTGATATGGAGATTTAACGTAGTGTTGGTGGCCTTTTCTGAAAAAAATTTATAGGTCAAATTGTGAAAAAGGTTTTTTTTCTGGAAATGGCAAAGAATCAATATTTTACTTATCAAATAAAATCTATTGGAAAATGGCGCTATTATGGAACTACCAAATTAGGGCCCAATATCAAAAGTTAAATTCAAGTATTTTCTATCCCTATTTGAAGGAAAGGAAAACCAAGTGAAAAAGTTGGAGGATGCTTGAACATGTTTGGTTTTCGATGACGTCCTGAGAATGTTGGCAAGTCCAACATAAGTGCTTGAATAAATTGGCATAGACCTTGGGTTCAATACTCCACAGTGCAATGAATTTCTTGGGGTACTCACCCATTGGTTACGATGGGATTACCTGGTGTGCATGGTTGGTGAGGTATTGCGTGCACCAGGTAGTTCACCCCGTGTTAGGGTAGTGGTTTCAGGTCCACCGTTATCAAACAAATAAATAAACAAAGACAAGTTTTTCGGTATGAAAAATTGTGTTATAATTTCTGGATTCGTTCTTTCATACATTTACTATTCTTTTTCAATTTTCTGCTTTGTGCAATCACTTTACTTCAATTAAGTTATATAGATGTGTGCGTAGTATATATATATATATATATATATAATATTTTAATGTTATGTACATGGATCTGGATACTATTTATTACCTTTATTCTCATCTTTCAGTCCAAGTTGGCTCAATTTCGAGTTACGGAGTTGAAGTATGTTCTTGGAAGACTTGGTCTTGTAAAGCAAGGGAGGAAGCAGGTATACGGTTAATTAAATTTTCTTTCTTTTTACTGCACTCTTAACACCTATCTTTATTACATAATATTAGCATAGTTAAATCCATGTGTTACTGGGCTTTATTGGTCTATGTGAACGGTTAAGGATGTGCTGTGGAGCCATCACAACCGTTTATGAATTCAATATCTTTATTGGTCTAGTTGCACGTGTCTATTTACCATTTGGTAGTTTATGTATGTCTTGTTGTTGCCCGTGACATGGCTTTCGAACCCTTTTTTTGAAGATTCTCCAATATTTCAGTGAGTAATCACATCCTCCCTGTGACTTGAATTACTAAACTGCCCTTACCATTATATAAACCTAATAGCACTATAAACCTTAAAGAGAAACTATCATATTATCGGTAAGACTCTTGGGAGTTGGGACATACCAATGACCTAAATAAATCTCCCAAAGAGGTTCCCCGTTATCATGACAGTGCCAAATGAGAACTCGAGCATTTGACTTATGGTAATTTTAGATTATTAATAACTTTTGGCCATTTCCCCTCATCTTTTCTCAATTGCCTTCATAATGAAAGACAGTAGTCCATGTACATATACATGCAGTTGTATATATGGTTTTACCTTGATACATTTTCTTATGATTTGCAGGAGCTTATGGACAGAATATTATCCCTGCTTTCTGGTGATGCAGGTTTGCTTGCAGCTAACATTTACTTGCATAGTTGTTTTGGTTATTATCTTGCCAAGGTGTTTGGTTAAACTGAGTTGACTGAGTTGAACAACTCCTTAAATATGCATTTACGTGTTCAATGCATTTCAATTTAAATAAAATGAATCCGTAATTGAACTTTTTGTATCCCAAAGAGCTACTGTATAACTACATAACGCTATATTTGCTAATCTGAATATTCATTTCCTTGTTTCCCATATAGAGAATTAAACTAGGATGCTAAGGCCCTGTTTGATTTCAGAAAATAATTTTCGAAAATAATTTTTGAAAACAGTTGGTTTTATGCAATTTTTAGAAATGTGTTTGGTTATAGAAAATAGTCTATGTTCTTAAGAAAAGCAAAACTGTAAAAGTTATTTGTTGATTATGATTTCAAGTTAAGAATTTTCAAGTACTATCATTCAAATTATACAAATGTATAGATTTATGAACAAAGATAAGTATCAATTTAAAGCACTTTGTTACTCAAATTCTCTTAATCCTGAAGGTGGATTCTACCTTTTTGGTTAGTTTGGCTAGAAATTACTTGGTAAATATCTGTGTTCTTTTCTAGCCGCACAATATTGAGAGTATGGTTTTGCTTGTTATAAAAGTTTATCCAGCATTTTGAAAGAAAAACTTTGTCAAAACAAGGAAAAAAAAAACATTTTGAAAGAACCAGATTAATTAATATACCCTTTTCAAAGAAAGAAAATTAATAAAATTTAGCATGAAGAATATACTTAAGCATTGTTTTCTTAAACGAAATATTAGGTTATGATTGTGATTAATACCTTCATAATTCCCGTGGTAACATGCAAAATTTATTTATTAACATGTAATATCTTGAAAAGCAACATTGCTACACATATAACATGTCAAATAGCTTAATGCGTATCATGTTCCGAATAAACGTATTCTATACCAGTTAAAACCATTAGCATGGGAAGTGACGTTTTCCATCCCCGTTACCTACTATAATCAAGAGATTTAAAGATCTGTTATTATTACGTCACTAAAGTAGCTAGACCCCTTATAGTTCCTAACCTAATTACAATCAATATAATCCATAAATAACAATACTACCTCCTATAATCAAGGACTAACATATCTATTACTATTCAGACCTAACTGAAGTATCTAGATCCCTTATAGTTTCCTAACATAATTTACACTAATATATCCATAAATAACAATACTAAATAATTTACTAATAAGCTCTTACAATATCCATTAGACTTCATGACTGCGTGGTTGAATATACTCTATACAAAAGTCAAAATACAACAGTACCCGAGTTTTCTTAGTTCTGCACTTGACCTTGTATCTTGAATTGACTTATCAGTTATGGACTAATCAACTCTGATACAGCATTTCACTTATCACCTTGGTTTTTCTTTCCAGCGTTATCCATTTGTGATTTGACAATGGGAAAAATTAATGGAAAGCAAGGAGTAGCGAATATTATTGACGATACCTACAGGTGCAAGATTCTTTAACACTTTAAATATATTTCCTAATATATAATACTGGTACAGATTAAAATGAAGATGAAAATATTGGTATTACATGACTGTTATTTTGTTCTATATTTCTCTTCAATCTTGTCTACATATTTTGCTGTGGTGGTTTAGGAAAATGCTGAGCCCAGGAGCCAGTAATTTAGCAACGGATGGACAGAGTGGTTATAATGTTGGCAGCATGTCTCGCGAAAGGAAACTTAGAGATTCTGTTATGGAGAAGAAGGTTTCTTGTCCATGTGGCAGCCCATTCCCAACTGAAAATATGGTCGAGGTGAAATTATATACTTGAGCTTCTCTGGGGTTTTGTTTGGATTGTTTTTTTTATCTATTGCTAAGTTCTCCTTTTAGTTCAATATGGATCTGGATTTGGATATGAAAGTACCAAAAACTTTGTATGAAGATGTTGACAATTAATGTATATAATGTCTAAGAACAAGCTAAAAAGCGTTTGCCTTTCCTGAACCATCACTAGTATGACTCCTTAATCACAGTTAAATCATTGCATATCCCCCAGTAAATTGGTATTGCAGAGGGTATATTCTTTATTAAATACTTCTATAAATAATTCACAATTCATACTCTCTTGCTAGACTCATTATGTTTCCACTACATCTGATTACTACGGGTGTAACTTATTTTCTTTCGTAACAACTGACAAGGAATTTTGGGGTTCCTCTATCTTTTCCCTTTAATCTACTCTGATAATATTTGGAAAATTCCTCTTGGCAGTGTTCAGATCCAAATTGCCATGTGTTGCAGCATGTCCTTTGTGTAATTATTCCAGAGGAGTCGCAGGAAGATGTTCCACCAGCTCCGCCTCAATTTTATTGTGAAGTTTGTCGAATAAATCGTGCTGACCCGTATGTACTGTCAATGTTTTAATTTTTAGTTTTGTTATGTTTCGTGAATAATGGATTAAAATGTTTGGTTGGCCAAAATTTATCTTTCCACTATGCGGTAAGTTTACTATATTATTATTATTCCTAGTGATTCTAACTTTCACATTGATGGTTCATCTAACGGGCCCATAATTGTAATCTTTCTGAATTCTTCTTGCAATTTTCGTGTTTTTTTTTTGTTTTGTCAGATGTTCTAACTTTTGTTTTCTTAAACAGATTTTGGGTGGGTGTGAGAAATCTCTTATCTCCTGTCAAACTGGTCCTTTCTGACATTCCTGTTGACAAGTGAGTTTGCTGACTTTCTCTTCATTTGCTGTATTTGACCTGCTTAAACTCCTCCTGTCATTTAGTAGATCTAATAGAATTTTATTTTATTTTTAATTTAATTTAATTTAATTTTTTGGTTTTTGAACAAGTTTTTTTTTCTTATGGTGTTTGGTATAATTTGGACACAGTTCAAGTTCCCTGCAAAATTTGGATAAAGAATTTGAAATTACGAGTGCAGATCGATGTTTACTAAAGAATGCAGGATATGAAGTTCAGGTAAGCTTCTAATTTTGTTTCATGGTTGTAATTGGTCTTGTATTCATTATTATTTTGGTTAGTAGAGCAAATAATTATGGTAACTCTTTCCTGATTAGGTGTGGTGCATTCTTCTCAATGACACCGTTCCATTTAGGATACAGTGGCCACAATTCTGCAATTTAAAAATCAATGGTATGCATACATGTAATCCTAATCCTTTCACTATTATTTATAAATAATAATATAAACTAATGTCTGATTTAGGTATTATCCCAGATAATACTGCTCACCACAGTATCAGAGCAGCTTGTACCATCTCCAACTATAGCTATAAAAAAGACACAAAAATTTATTATTAAAAAAAAAAAGAGAACAATTCTTATCTCTTGTATATGCTTACAGCTCTATACAAAATTTTCAGGCATTCCAGTGATGATGGTTAATAGATCTGGTTCACAATTTTTAGGCCCTAATGGTCGTGATGATGGTGCAATAGTAAGTTCTCTCATCGTTTTCCACCTTCTTGAATTCTGTTTTTCCAAAAGTCATCACCAGAAATTAATTTTTTCAAATTATCTATACATTTTCTTTTTCCTTTAAATTTTTTTATCTTTGGAAGTGATGTTGGCATGACTGACATGCTTTGATAACCGTCCGATTTAATTTGTGTATGTTTGTTTCAGAAAGGGAGCATCTTTCTGCTCCCTAATATACTTATCCACTTATAAAAATATAGATAATGGAGTATGTCTTAACCAAAGTACCCTTCAATAAATAATTTCATTCTTCTCACAACTCACATGCAATTTAACCCACCATTGGCAGTCATGGTTACCAAAAAAGAGCAATTACAACTTCTTGTTTAGTTATGGGTTGTGTTCTTGTCTTCTTGCAGGTCTCCTCAGTCCTAGGGGAGGGATTTAATAAAATATCTTTAGTAGGAGCTGATCCTCGAAGGTTTTGTTTAGGTGTCAGACTCATAAAACGACGCTCCACTCGACAGGTATTTCCACCTTGTTATAATTGAGTTGATTATTCTTTGAAGGAAAACATTTTTGCGCCTATTAGAAGTTTTTGCAGCACAATCCTTTTAGGATGTCCCCTTGTTTTTGCCATTTCTATTTTTGGAAAGTTATACTGAAGTAAATGACTATGTTAACCTTAATGGTCCCACATGATTGACACTTTAAAGAAGTAGTGGTCTCACCATCATTATGACCAAATTCAAACACTTTTGAGCTTGTACATGCTTGAAAATTCAGAATTTTGGCTCCATATTCAAATTTCGTACATGGGTAACAAGGGTAATTGGCCAAGGGTTAAGTTAAGTTCTTAACAATGTGTGGAATATCAAAGGTTGCAAAAGTTATGGTGGATCGGAGGGAGTGTATTCTTCTTGATGCTTCTGTTGTGCACTTTTGACATAATGGTCAGACTATGTGTGTATATATATATATACACATTTACTGCAAACATTTTCTGAGTTTTGTTTGGTATATTGGCTTGCTTCATGAAACTTTTAAGAAGGTTCATTCCCTTACTTCCTCTCGTTTTTCTTACTGGGAAATGATATTTCAATTAGCGAAATTGATAATTCTTACTGTGAACTTTTTAAGCTATGTTCATCCTCATCTATATTTGGTATTTGAAATATTTATTGCCCAGGTTCTCAGTTTGATTCCGGGGGAACAAGAAGGTGAGCCCTTACCTAATGCTCTTGTGCGCGTTTGTCGATGCATTAGTGGTGGAATGGCTTCGGCAGAAGAAGATAGTGATAGTGATTTGGAAGTAATTGCAGACTCTGTGACTGTTAATCTCCGGTGTCCTGTAGGTTATCATGTTTTATTTTCACCATATTACAGATGTGCACATTGACATTTTCCCCAGTGGCAGCTGTTAGCCAATGATAAAGATCAACCCATTCGACTAGAAAGTCTATTCTAATACTATTCTTCATTTATGAAGATATTTCTCTAAGCTATATTTTGTTGATTCTTGGGATTCGAATTTCAAATTCACGTAAACCCTAACTGTAATTTGGAACTCTACTGTAGGCTAGTTAGTTCTATTAACAGCTCTTGCCTTTTATTTTATATTTATCTCCACATTTGACCGGCAGATGAGCGGCTCTAGAATGAAGACTGCTAGCAGATTTAAATCATGTCTGCACATGGGATGTTTTGATCTTGAAACATATGTTGAGATCAACAAACGAACTAGGAAGGCAAGTGATATGTGTGGTGTTTCATGATTACTTCTTTTATTACTTTTAACATATGTGTAACGGCTATCCGTTTTTGTTGCAGTGGCAATGTCCCATTTGCCTGAAGAACTACTCGTTTAAGGACATCATAATAGACCCTTATTTTAATCGAATCACAAAATTGGTATAACTTTCAGCAACTCACAAATTTAGTTTGGTCAAAGTACTATATATGAGGAACCGTTAACTTTTCTGCAATGCTTTATTTGATTTAAGCAGATTGGGGAGTCTGGAGCTGACGTAACAGAGATTGATGTAAAAGCTAATGGTTCTTGGCGTGCAAAGCTGGGATATGCGTTTTTGGATCTTGAGCAATGGCACCTCCCTGATGGATCACTATGTGTTTCTGAGAATGAAGTTACTACTTCCCCTATGAAAGGTATTGAAGGAAACAGTAATACCGTAGTAGTAGAACATGAGAACGCAAGTGGAGAGTATTTTGGGAACTCCAACAAGAATGTCAAGACAATGAGCAGCGGCTCAGGAAGCATTATGGCTCAAAGAAGTCATAGTATTAACAAACGCGAGACTGAGGTAAGTTCTCAATCGTACAACTTTGGGTCAGCATCTGGGATTACCAACAGAAGTTCTTGTGCCTCGTTTGGGGATCCGGACATCATTCTTCTTAGTGATTCAGACGAAGAGTGTGAATTGGGTTCTTCCGTAACTTGCCCAGTTAATGATGTCAAGAATTCGCTTGCGCCCTCGCCTGGAACTCATGATACTTCCAGTGGGGTGGTTCCATAAGGTACCATTTTGAATCACATGGAGGCATTGCAATCATATGTTTCCTTGAAAACAAAAGTTCATGTTAAATTAAACCTATTTTGACCTGCTTTTGACTTTGGTGCCGAAACCTTTTTAGGCATTTTCCATCTTCGGTCTTGCAAATTTAACATGAGCATAAAAGTTTATACAGGTGTGTAATAAGATTGTTACATCTCAATATGACATCATCAATGTTTAGTTGTTATACCATATAATGTCATGAAGGTATTTGGTTAGATAATTTATTCTTTGTTTTTGCATTTTGTTAATGTTGTTTGGGTTTGTGGAGGTTTGCTGAGTAATTTAAATCTCATGTTTTATTTTTTACTCGGTCCTCTATTTTATTATATTTTATTATAAGCTAACGATTATTTGTATTTATTTATTTATTTTATTTTATATTTAATAAAAATTTTAAACAATACACAAATGACCGATAGATTAAAATGAAACAGACGATGAAACAAAAAAAAAAAAAAAATCTGAATTCGTTTGCTGAGAGTTTTATGTATTATAGTCAAAAGAAAAATTGTTTTAAATGTGTTACATGCTTGTGTAATGCAATCATGTGACGCATTTGGGATCATTTGCGACCCCCTATAACATGTTATCATGAGCCGCTAGTTTAATGTTATTTTTGCTTTTAAATTAAATATGTAATCAAACTTTTTTAGATTCCAAAATCCAAAATTAGCATCAACTCATTTAAATGTTGAAAGCAATGAAAAAGAAAAATTATTGACAGTATTTTGTTTTTGTTTTTTTCCCGTTGATAGCAATATGGAAATAATGAATTGATTTAAAGGTATTTTTATCATGCAATTTTACTCGTTTTAAAACTAGAACAATAACTGAAAGAGTTTAAGGTGTTGAACTTTGAAGCGTAAAGTTTCTAGAACTAGAACCTTCTAAATTTCTTTAAACATTGTTAGAACACGAGAATATTTTAAATACTAGTTTGGTAGAAGCGTTATAAATTTATCATAACACAATTTATAAATTTTAATTTTTTATTGAAGTTAGTTTTTTAAATTTAAATTTAATCTATTAAACATGACATTTTGTTGAGTTTAAGTTCATAATCTCTCAACACTATTATGATATTCTAGAAAACTAATAGGTCAAGTTTATGAAAAGTCTCTTGTTTGTTTTTAACAAATAATATCAAATGGTCATAATATCCTTAAATTTACCATAATAATTTTAGAGACAAGTAAAGTAAGTGCTCATGTAATTGTTCAAGTATGAGGTTTTAAGCAATATACTTTTTAATAGCAATTCACTACGAATACATCGCATCGTTTAAAATACACATACTCGTGTAACTATATGAACATGTAATCACACCTCTTTTCTTTATACTTTTATTATCACGTCATTATTATTAAACTATATATATATAATTTTATTTTAAAAAATCATTACATGAAAATGTATATTTTATATTTGCACTCTTTTTTTACTGTTGAATGGAGGGAATAATTACTAATATTTGTTGAATATAGTTCTAATCATTTCTTTTTAAGAAAATAATTTTTATTTTCAAATCTTGAATTGATATGAGTTTGCTTAAATGATTAATATAATTATTTAAAAATTATTATATTAATGTCAATTTACTACGAATATAAGTATAAAAAATTATTATATTAATGTCAATTAAGTATGAGGTTTTAAGAAATGTACATTTTAATGTCAATTCACTACAAATACATTGCACCGCTTAAAACACACATACTCATATAACTATATGAACATGTAATCACACCCCTTTTCTTCATACTTTTATTATCATGTCATTATTATTAAACTAAATATATATTATTTTTTAAAAAAAATCATGACATGAAAATGTATATTTTATATTTGCACTCTTTTTTTACTGTTGAATGGTGGAAATAATTACGAATATTTATTGAAGATAGTTGTAATCATTTTGTTTTAAGAAAATAATTTTTATTTTCAAATCCTGAATTGATATGAGTTTGCTTAAATGATTAATATAATTATGAAAGTTATATATATTTGTAAATTATTATCAATTTATAAGGATTAATAAGGATTAGTTGGACATTTAGTTTTTTAAAAAGTTATTTTTAATGACTACATTTATTTTTTTAAATACTTGTTTTTATGTGTAGTGATTATTGTTAAATTTCTTAAGAATAGGATTTAATTATTTTTAGTTGTTCATGATAAAAAAAAAATATCAATTATTCTCTCTCTCTCTTTATATATATATATATATAGGTAAGATTTTGAATGATTTAATAGTTCTCATATGTAGTGATCTAAAAATTATTCTTTTATTAAATTATTTAAAATAATAAGTTATAATATAGATTATAAGTATAAAGTTGATTAAATAAATTTATTATGAGTAATTGTAAACGTTTTAAAATATTATTATCATTAAAAATAGATATGTTTCATTTTATGAAAATATGATTTATACCAACAATATATAATTTGTGGTAGAGAATGTGTAGAAGCTCGGTTTCCCTTAAGTAAGTTCTCGAGTTCGAGCCTTGCGGATGGAAATGATGGTGTTGGAAGAGTCACATCTCCAATATAATGTCTCACAATGCTAATACCATTTTTTGGTATAGATTTATGGGCAAATACTCAATTTGTTATATATTAATAATCGTTTTAGGTTGATGCACATATATTAAGATCAGCAATAAATATTAATGTTCAATTCTAATTTATCATTTATTTAAAATTATGAGCAAGAAAAAGAAATAAAATTAGAAAATTAAAACTCTTTAAAAAAAATGACAAAGATTAGGGGTAATATAGGAAAAAAAAATCTATTATGTTATCTTAAAAAATTACAAATGACAATTATTTTGAAACAAATATATCCTTCTAAAAAGATTATTATTTTAGAACGGAGTTATGATATATTTATTGTAATTTTTATAAATAAATAAATAATCGCGTGTAGATAATGCTATTAGACTACACGTGGTACACGAATGGTAGGTGTTATGAGCAGGTAAATGGAATCATGATTTTCACACTATTTTGGGGACAACTACCGATTCTGATTTGTCCCTTCCGGATTCAGCTGGTGCCAAAAGTAATACAGGAGTCAAATTTCTAGAAGGTCGTCTCGACAAAGTCAAAGATCAACAAATTAGGCGTGTGTTCGCCACGGCGTCGTTCCACTTCCAATACCCAGCATTCTCTTTCATTTGTCCTCCTCTCGAACTCCCTGGTCTGCCCATTCTCCACCTAACTCTTCCTTTCATTCTCTCATCCGTCTTCTAAGACTCCTTGTTCATCGACTCGCAATCTGACGCTGGAGACCTCTGCAGCTGCATCGGAAAGGTATGGCTTTTTCCACCTTTTACAGTCACCTGTTCAAGTTTCTTTTATATGATGGATGTTGATTAAGATCTAGTGAATGAGCTGATTGGAGTTTTTGATTAATTTTTATTTGTTGGGCTTTTTTAAAACCCTTGAATTGATCATCAAATGGCTTTGCTTTTGCAGTTCTGATTAAAATATTTGGGCTTAGTAGATTCTTGAATTGCAAATTGAGTATTAATTGACTTGTGTTTAAGTATTGCTATGTGCTCATGTTGCTGTTATTTTAGCTGATCCAAGTAATTTTGGGTTTGAGTTTTGTAAAATTCAGTTGTAAACATGTATGTATTTGTTGACTGAGGCTTTGAGGTCGTCTTGTTATATTATCAAAACTTGATAATTTTACAATTTTAGGTCTTCTGGTATGAGGGATTGATGATTAGGTCATTACTGATTGTTGGAGATTGTTAGTATTTGCAATAAGTCAAAGGATTTTGGGCGTTAGCTTAAGTTGGATGTATAGATTTGATTTATGTTCTTGCTGAATACTCGGAAAGCTTATGGTTTGGTAAGATTCGGTCCCGAGGGTTCACGTAAAAGCCCCTTTTTTTCTTTTTTGGGTGGGGGAGTGGGTAATGCATTTGTTGGCTTATTGACATTTTAGACACGATTAATGAATTAGTTACTTAATAGTGGTACTTATTACACAGTTGTGCTTCATTTGCCTGTTTACTCAAGACTTGTATCCTTTGTTTTGTAGTCCATATATACCTACCTGTTTGCCTAAGGGACAGTCGTTATATTTAATGAGAACTGCATGTGTTGAACTCCTTTTTTGAACTGTCATCTTATTCTCCCTCTTTTAATATCATCAAGGACACATTGACTTCTCATGTTGTAGATGTAATTTTCTCCCATCTATCCATTTTCCTTCAAATGCTTAATATTGGAACTTTTATGAGAATTATTGAGACTTTTAATGTGCCAAAAAGCAGGAAGAATTATGCTCTAATAAATGCTTTGAAAGCCTGTACTGTGATCCACTAAGTCAATCCACCATAAATGATGTAAATATATTGTGCCTGTACCATAAACTTGCATCAAGTATAAACTAAGTTTTTTTTTTAACAGATGTTTTCTCACTGTGTGCATCTTACAAAATCTTACCTTTTACAATGGGTTCGGAACCAAATAGTCAAGTCCTTTATTCAATACCTTCTTCATCTTATGATTGTGAGTACTTATATATATATATGTATGTACAGTTTTTGCCGTTCTAAAGTGTTACTTACCTGCTATACATTCTTTGTTTGCCTTATTTGAACTATTCACATTTGCGTGTTAATTTTATCTACATATAGAAATCTTGAGTGCGTGTCTGACATTTTGCTCTTTAATGCATAGTGTTATGATCATATGAAGATGCTAATGTTTACATTTCTTTTCTCGTCTGCAGTTTTTCGACCAATCAAACAAATGGATCTTTTCTTCAGGGGCATGACTGAGGAGTCTTTAACTTGTAACCAAGACACTGTTAGGTGTCCATTTTTGCGAAACATCAATGAGCCCACTAATCTATCCTTCTCCACAGCCATGGCTTTCCCAGTGCCAGTAAGTTAAAATACTTGTTGCTGCAAAAGTTCTAGGATTTGAACTGTTTATCCTTTGATGTTCCACTTTTCGTATCTAGGTCTGTAGTCTATACAATTTTTGGCTTAATTGCAAATCTATGTTATGCCCCCAGTTTTACATTTTTATATTGTCGAGTTCTTGACCCAACTGCAGTGTATAATTCCTTAACATCTATCTGCAATAATAAATCCAACGAAGTTGGTTTACTTCAGGCTGGCTCTTCAGGCTGACCTCCTTTATGAGCTTAATGTTTGTTGTATCTATAGCATGATCCTTTGTCACTATTGCCAACCAAAGTAGGTGGAAAACTTCCTCATCATATTGTCGTTTGTTCTTTTCAGATTGCAGGTGCCAAAGGTCCAATATTTGAGGATGGTCCCAATTTTGGTATGGCATTCAGGCTTTTCCATGGCCAAAATGGTGTTGTCCCACTTTCTGGAAGATCATTCTTCGAATCTGAGAAATTGGTATCTGAACCTTCACAGCCTCAATTTAACCCTCTCGCAGCAAAGGCCGCCACCATTAGTTTCTCAGCTTTTGGTCCTGGTGGGCCCTTTGGTTTTGATGCATTCTCTGAGAAGTGGAAGCATCAGAAGAAGAATTCCAAATCATCGAAGAAAGATTCTTCTTCAAAGGTACAAGACTAAAACTTCTGCGATATTCTTCACTTCAGTCTACAAAGTCATTTCAAGCAAATTTCTTATTTTTTTTATACATATTCTGGATAAAATAGGTTCTTGCAACAATATCTAGCAAAGCTACTATGCTAGATTTTTTCTTTTCTTGACAGTTAATGTTTTTATTTTCAGGGAGGAGGTTCGAAGCACGAGTCTATGAGCAATGAGTGGTTGCAAACTGGTAATTGCCCGATGGCCAAGTCATATAGAGCAGTGAGTCGTGTCCTACCTCTTGTAGCAAAAGCCCTTCAGCCCCCAGCCGGTATGAATTTGAAGTGCCCCCCATTAATAATAGCAGCAAGGGCTGCAATTTCCCGAACTGCTCTAGCCAAAAATCTCCGACCGCAACCTCTGCCTGCAAAAATACTTGCAATAGGGGCCCTTGGCATGGCAGCAAATGTTCCTTTAGGAATATGGAGAGAACACACCGAAAAATTCTCACCCTCGTGGTTTGTGGCTGTACATGCTGCTGTTCCCTTCATAGGTATGCTGAGGAAATCGGTTTTGATGCCTAAAACAGCTATGGCATTTACAATTGCCGCATCCATTTTGGGACAAGTCATTGGCTCTAGGGCAGAACGATATCGGCTAAAAGCAGTTGCTGAGAAAAAGTCGGCTATTTCACAATCTTCTTTTGGTGGTTCTGGTTTGGTAGCAGTTAATGGTGGACAGTGTGGCGAGATTGTTGAGTGGAAAGCAGTTCCTCTGCGGGTTGTGGGACCGTCTTCATCAGCTGATGCGTTCTACTGATGTTTATGGTACCCTGGATCTTGCGTGTTCATCAGTTTGTTTTTAATTACTTTTCATTTGATTCCGGCCTCGAATATGACACTTCGAGATACTAGTAATTGAGGGAATAATGGTGGATTATGAAAGATGTTGTCAAGAAACAACATGATTTATTTATTTTGGGAAAAGGAACACCTGATTTCATTCAGAATGAACTTTGAAATTGTGATAGGTCATAGGAACTGCTATGGCAAAGTGAGTGTTGTATTGTTGGACGGGCGACCTTGTTTTGGGCCAACTGTTGTTATTTTTAGAATACTGTAATAATTTATATTAAATTAAAATTATGAAGGTGTTTGTTATTTGGTCTTTGCCTCTTTCAGCAAATTTCCTGCAGACAAATTACTCCAAGCCAAAGAGAGATGAGTCTCATTTCGACTCTCTTTTTGTTCATTAAATCCTAAAAATGAATAAGGGAATTTAGAGTGAGTATGGGAATTTGTTGCGCTAGATTAGAAGGACTTTTAAGTTAAAATTTATATAATTATTTATTTATAATTGTTTTAGCTTGTAATCTATGCTCTAACTATAAAAACGAATAAGGGGGAAAAGACACCAGTCAGTCTATTCCCCTTTGTCATTTTGTTTTTGTGTTTGTGTTTGTGGTTTTATTTTATTTTTTATTTTTTTGCACTTCTTTGTCTCTTTGTCTTTTTTTTTGGGTTTCATTAAATAAAATAAATTTATTTTAAAATTAAATTTAAGATTTTACAAATTTGTTACATAAAAACGCATATGTATTTATCTAATTTTATAACAGCGATAGTACTATTATACTCTTTTTTTTTCCCCCAACTAAAAATGTGTCCCTTTTTTTTAATTTTACTTTTTATAGATTTTTCTAAAAAAAATATATCTTATCCCACAAAATGAGTCCTAATTTTCATAAAAATTTTCTTATCTAAAGATGAATGTGATTCTAAGTTACAACTCATTTTGATTAAGATGAATATGTACTATCTTATATGTAAGAAATAAACATAAAATCAATACATAATTAATGTCTACAATTTTTTGAAGTCATGTAATTTGTATAAAGACGGTAAATTAAGTATGTATGTTAATAAAATTGTAATTTAGAAATGGGTATTTAGAACTTTGTGTTACTATATATCCCTTTGTTTAAATTTTTTCTTAGATTTTTTTAAGTCCATTTAAAAAATTTAAGTTATCATACTAAGTTTAATAAAAATACCTGTAAATTAAAAAAATATATTGTGAGACAAACTAAAATACAAAAATAATTTTTTAATAATTTAAATATTATATTATATAAAATATAAAACTATAAATTATTAACTTCTATCTACACATTCTCATTTTTGAATTTTAAAAAAAATATAAACCAAAAAAATAGTGAAAAGTAATCGTGTATGAACTTCCACGTGGTATGGCGGTTAAAATGGGACGGAGCCACTTCCGCACTTTCAAAGTGCCCACTTTTCTTCACGCTGTGGTCTGCCGTCACACCACTTAACTGTAAGTACCTGTAGAAGAATGTCTGGCACGGCAGCACAATCAGCTCCAACAAAGCGGCGGACATTCGGAGAGCCTTGGCCCCAATTCAACGACGGCCTGACCTACCGCGATCCCGTCCGACCTTACGATTCCGGTTCTCTCTCTCTCTCTGTGTATATATATATATATATATATATATATATATACACACACACATACACAAGTTTACCATGGGAAATTAAAAAAAAAATTGCTTGTCCATGTATTATTACACAGGTAAGACCCTGATCGAGTTTTACTCTTCCAAGTACACAAATTCAGCTCCTTTACAAGGGTAAGCGTTTTCAATTCAGTGCTCTTTGGTAATAGCGTTTGAGAGATTATAGCACTCAAATATAGTAAAATGTTATATTTGGTAGATTTTGACAAATTAAATTTAAGTTCAAAAAATTGAGTTTGCAGTTTAAATTCAACTTTAACAAAAACTTGAAGTTGGATTTAAATTACAAACCACGGTTTAGTGAGCTCAGCTACCAAACATGCCCTCAAACTCCAATCAAATTTACTTCATTTAAACTTCCCTTTGGTTTTGACATTTTGAAGTCAATTGGCGAAATACTTAAATTTAAAATTGATGAAATCCATGTTTGTTTTGAAGATAATGAATTTTGTAGTTAGTAACATCCAAATTGTTTATTATAATTACAATTGTATTTGTATCAATTTTGAATTTTAGGATTTCACTCATTGACTTCAAAATGTCAATTATGGACTCTATTGTGTTGTCTTTGTTGATTTGTCCGTTTATGGAATAATGAACAGTTGGTTGCAGCGAATTGAGAATGGACAGGTTAGTTTCTTCGAAGACCTCAAAATGTCTAGTTCTTAAGTAGGAATTATGAAAATAGTGATTCTCAGAGTCTGTGTTTAATTTGCAGATATCAATTGATGGTAGAATTGTTACGGATCCAAACACAGTTCTAAGGTAATGTGCTATATCATAAGGTTTCTCTAGATAAAGAATCCTCCCACTGTTTCTTGATAAACATGAACTTGCAGAGCTACTTCAGAACTAGTTTATCACCGCCTTCCTTGGAGAGAACCTGATACACCATACGTGCTAGAAGTTTTATTTGAAGACGATCATTTGGTAAATAACATAATTTGCTATTTATAGCAACTAGTTTGTATGATATAATTTAGTTACTGTTTTATGTGAACTTCTTATTTTTAGCTATATAGATTGATATAAAGTATATGTGGTTATATCTCAAACTGGTCATGTATTTCTTTTGAAATCATCTTACGTCCGCATAAATTGTTTTCTGGATAACTTGTTGCCGGCATTTTCAGTTCTGTTTGACACACGTTGATGTAAATTTAGTTTCTATATAAAGTGGAAAATTATTTTTTATGAAATGAAGAAAGCCCTAAGCTCATTGGTATTAAGCCACATATGTTCCCATGTAAACAGAAGATGCAGCATATGTAGGATCATCCTGAATTTGATTTCTTGTTCGTCCATATTTTCTTATGCTAGGTTTGGTTTATATTAAGATGGATTTAATATATGCAGATTGCTCTAAATAAGCCGTCAGGTTTGCAAGTTTTACCAGGAGGACTATTCCAGCAACGGACAGTTTTGACTCAACTTCAATGGCATGCAAGCAAGCAGAGTTCTTTATCTGCGCGTCAAGTGAAACACCCTGTTCCAGTTCATCGCCTGGGAAGGGGAACTTCGGGTTAGGCTTCTTCTATATATATTATATTTCGCTGAACTTAATACCTATTAATATTGTTGTTGGAGTTCTGTTTTAAATTTTCAATTAATAGGAGTAATACGATAAATTAATATTGAGGAGAGGTTGTTTTGGGTGGGTTTTTTTGTTTTTTTTTTTTGGGGGGGCGGGGCGGGGGTGGAGTTGTATTTTTCTTTTCTGAAGAATGGATCAGTATAAGTGCTTCTTAGAAATCTTTTCTTTAATGCAAGAGTAAGACTGGTGGCAAGGACTAGGCTGCAAATCTACTTATTTATGAGCTGGATTATATATAAACGTAGATTTTTTTTTCTTTTGAAAAAATTTAATAGTATGAGCATAGATGACTGCCTTATTTTGATACCTTGCTTTCTTTGTGCTCCACAAGTCTAATACTTTGCTAGTTGTTAAGTTGCGGTAATGGTAACAAACGAAGGTTGTTTATTCCCGATGTTTATATGAAATTGTGATTTTGTGGTGTCTTAGGAATATTACTTTGTGCGAAGACAAAGATTGCAAAATCTTGCATCTCAGCGTATTTTGCAGATGGAACATCAGTTGTTGGAAGCAACAGGTTAGGGAATAGCATATGTTTTACTACATCTGTCAAGTAAAGAATTCTGCGTGTGAGTTTTGTTAATACAGTGAACATGATTGCAAAAGTTATCTAATACTCCGTATAATTCCCAAAACGATTGTAATTTTATTCAGCAAAGTATTGTCAAAATAAAATTCTTTTAGGACAAAAATTACATTCAATTGAGTTGCACTGCACTTTCATCTGTTGGTTACGGCATTCTTGCGTTGCGTATCCTACTATGTATATTGGTACTCCCATACATGATAAGATAATGAAATGAGATAATGTAGAAGAACCACGGTAGTTATTATTAATCAAAGCAGTAATGTTCTTCCTGGGTAAATATCGAGGAGAAATAGTTAACTTCAGGCTTTCCTTTTGCGGTAATAGTTAACTTCAGGCTTTCCTTTTGCGGTAATGTTTCCTTTCAAAGGGAAAAAGTTGTGAATATGGTCAATTTGGTAATAACCTTTACTTGTTTCCGTTTGCGTTTTGGTTTGATAAGATAATGTACTATGACTAACTAAAGGAGTAGTTGTTTATTGTTTATCCTATTGGGGAAATTCCTTCATTGTATTTAGATCTTCAATATATTTTTCTTTTGGTGATAGAAGTTCAATATGTTTACAGAAATACAAATGCAGAGATTAGTAAAGCACGGAAAATCTCAAAGACGTATCGGGCATTAGCTACTGGAATTCTTGATAAGGATGAGGTAAATAATTGCAGAAGCCTAATATTTACCAAAGCAGGTATTAAAAAAAAAATTCCTATTAACTTGCTCAAAGAAATTACGCAAGTTAACAGTAACATCTGCACTGTAGGTTATCATTAATCAGCCTATTGGAATGTTACAATATCCTGGAGTGGCCAAAGGATTGTACGTTGCTTCAACTTCAGGTTTTCTTTTAGTTTCCTTTCTGTGTTGTTGGTTCTTAAAGGGGCTGCTAGTACAATGTCTAGGAGGATCTCTCATCCTCTTATCCTTTTGTCATCTCTCTCTTTTTCTAATAATATATTCTTCTTTTATCTGAAAAAAACAATGTCTAGAATTAATGATGTCACTTGTGATAATTTTACATTTTTTTTTTGTCAAACTTGTTTAATTTTTCCCATCGTTACCTATGTTGGATTTTCTCTTGTGCTATTATGCTTATATTTATATCCATTGTGAATTTCCTAACTAGGCAAATTGGCTTTAAGCAAAGTAGGTGTTCTGGAGAGGGATGTACAAGGTAACCGCACATTGGTGCAGGTAGACATCATACAGATGCATCATTATGTTTAAATATAAATATAAAAACATAAACTTTCTCACATTTCCAAAATTTGTGAGTTTTGGTTGGGTCAAATCTTTTGTCCTATTCTTGTAATTACAATGTATTCTATATCGAAGTAAAAGATGTTGATAAAAATACCTAAGTTGCAATTAATACATGCAACCATTAGAACTTCTCTAATCTTTTTCTCTTTATGTGCCTTTCGGAAAATGCTGCTTTGGGCTGGGTTCTCGTTCTTATGTTGACATGAAATTATTATAATACTGTGAATTCTGTGATGCTGTGTTTAGGTAGAGATTCAATCAGGAAGGCCACACCAGATTCGCATTCATCTTTCATTTATAGGCCACCCACTTATAGGTAATCTTAGAAGCTTCCATCTTTCTACCTTCATGATGGATGGAAACTCTGTCTCTGTTTGGGTCCCATCTTGTCATAGTATCTTCTATTCTTTCATGAATTGGGTTGTTCGTAATATTTACTTAATGTGGTAAACTTGCCTGATCCTGGAGTATCTTTCTGAGGTTGAATCCACTTTTATGTATTTTGATTGAAAAGATAATGTATTATATGCTTTTAGTATGTTTAATAAGGTAGCTGGTCAAGTAGTCCTGTTACTTGTCAAAAAAATAAGGTTAACTGGATAAGTATCTTTCTTTAGCATAAACCACTACAGCATTAGTATTTTTGGATTATATATGCTTTTGCATTACATTAAGATACTACTTATGGAAGAATTAGAAATAAAAGTTAACTTCTGAACTTTGTATAGGGAAGGAACAAAACAATATGGGGTAATAGTTGACTCTCTGTATGTGCTACTACTAATATTTTCTTTTCATTCTTTAAGCCCCAAGGGGTGGGATAGCCTCAAGGTTCCGATTCCAATTCCCTTACGTGGGGTACCAATTACCTATCATTAAAATATATATATATATATATATATATATCCTTTTCATTGTTTCCAAGCATGTTGAGTAATGATGACAATAAATTCCAGCTAACCTATGAAGAAGAATATGCCACGTATTTCCCATTACGGGAGTCCCATCTGAAGACCATGAAGGTTGCCACTTTTCCAGTTAACCTTCTAACTCTAGTTAATAACAATTTGGATATTAAAAGAATGCAAGGATCCAAGCACTTTTCTTTAAAGGAAAATTTAGAACATTATGTCTCATTTTAGAAAGAGCATTCTACCAATTTGAGGCGCAACTTGCTCATTTGATAAAAATTTAACCCATGTGTACAACTCGGATAGAACTATTGAGGTTAATACATATTTTCGCTGGTTTCAATCCCATACTTGGGGCCACCTTACCTGTAATTAGAAAAAAAAAAAAAAAAAGGGACATGCCAAAGGTATATTTCTAATCATGCCGCCTTTGGCTGCCAAGCGACTTCATTTCCTCATTTTAGTTTGTTGTTAAAATGCATAAACCATCTGCAGTGGTCCATTATGCATAGGTTATTGAAATTTTTCTTGTGTAGATAACATATTGTATACTCTAAAGACCTTACTGATTACTTTATATGTTTCATATAGTCTCATGTTTCATAATGCCAATTTTCTGTGTCATTTGTGATGATGGTTTGACAGCCCCCATCTGCAACTTTACAGGTGATCCTCTCTATGTTACTGGTGGGCAACCAGTGTGCTTTGATCCTGAAAATTTAGAAGAAAGTTTTGCTGAAGATGGGTATGAAGTTGCTATGTTAAAAAAAAATCTCACATTTTCTTTCCATTTCCCCAGATTGATTGGTTTATGGACAAAATTATGATACACATTAATAATTGAAGCTATATTAATTCCTTAGCATTAAACAGATACCACAGAGCCTACCTTAAACATTAAACTTTCTTGTTATGGACGCTGATTTAGGGTTTCAATTGGTGATGAATAGTAGTCGTGGCGAACAGTAGCAACGATGAACAGTAACCTTTTTTTTTCAAAAAAAAAATGTTGTTGACCCTTACAAGAAGAATTCAAAAACTGTTTTCGGGGATACGATGTTGACTCTTACGGGAGAAATTCAACACTTGGTGCCTAATTCCCTACGAATTTTGGCAAAAGATGAGGCCAGAAAATTGGGTAGGAAGAGATTGGTTAAATCAAAAAGATACTAGGATTTAGCTCCTATACCAACATGACAGATTTGAGAAGAAAGATTTAGAAGAGAAACGAAGACATATCTAAGACTTTCAAGGCACCAAACTGAAAACTCAATTCATAATAATAATTCACTTAATAATAATGAGAGATTACAACTCTTTAAATAGGAAAACCAGGACTTAACGACCAAGTAAAAATCCTAATCTACATACAGAAACAACTCCTGATAATACTATACAACCTTAAATAAAGCTTCTAGAATAATAACTAGCTTAATATAAATAAAATACTAATAAACTATTAAAATTTATCTCTAAATAATATCCTACAATATTAAATAATAATAAATTGCTTTCTCATCCGCATCAATTGTTTCCTCTTAATCATCCACCGGTTTCTTGGGATGAGTTTGCTTATTACCCCCTAAAACATTTTTAAAATAATGAGTTGCTTCTAGAAAACTGACAATATATTGATACTTGTATACTTTTATGTATTGCACTTTCTTGTTTTTCATATAACTTCATCCATTGTAATGTGGGCTTTTAACTTTCTCTTATTAGCAAATATGATTGTCATAGTTGGCTGATGCAAGTCAATCCTTAAAACTAATATCTGCATCATTGTTCTTCTTTTTAGAGGGTATCAAAGGCCTGTGAATCCGGTCCCTGGAGACTGTGGCTACCACTTGCATGCACATCGATTAGTTCTTTCTCACCCTATGACAAATGAGGTAAAGTGCAGGAATCTTGGAAATATTGTTTGGTTATCCCAGAATGCTATTCTTGAAGCCATTAGTTGACATAGTTTAACACGCATTGACTACGTTTTTATGTTAATAAGAGATACAACTTCATTGGTCAAGTTCTTTCACAAACAGAAAATATGCATTTGATAGGTTAAAATTCTAGTCTTTCACAAACGGAAAACCTGTATTTGATCGGTTAAAATCCAAATCTCACCCACCCTTGTTATTTGAATCTTACCCTAAATTCATGAGCCCTACAGAACCAGTGTGCTTACGTGCACATACGAATAAATATAAACAAAGTCCGTTGGGTTTCAAGTAGAATTAGAAGTTAGTTATATGTTCTACATATAAGTGATTTTATCATATTCATTTGGAGGACGGATCCTTTGGCACCCGGCTTGAAACAAGTTTATTTTCACCTCTTTTAAACGATATTTCAAATAAAATCTAACCGTGTATAGTGGATCCCATTTTTGACATTTATTCTACCTTTACAGCTGTGTCACTGTGAACTCATCTCTATGCTTGTGTAAACCACGAATTTGATTCCTCCGTGTAGTTTGAGGAAGAATGAGAGAGGAGAATGAAGTTGTTAGAAGCCGAAAAGATTTAAGAGTCAGAAAAAATAAAAAGAATTAGTTATTTTGGGTTGTTGGATGCTTTTAATATGTGACTGAAAAATTGTTAGTGCACATAACAATCTAGAAGGGAGAGGGGTTGAATAGATTGTTATGTAAATATTCGACTTTTTAAAAATTTATTTGAAACAATTTATATGATCAATGAATTTGAGGTGAATAAAATAGAATGCATAAATAAAACGAAGAACGAAGAAAATTACATCAATACAGAACTTTGTGAGCAACTCTTAGATAGAACAGATACAAGCCATGGATGTGTTTGAATATCTCTCAAGAATTTGTATAAAAGGTGGTGGTGAGAGATATCAAAAAGCTGTATTGGAAACAAATTTTTGCTTGGAAAGGATTATTTAATCATGAAAAGGATGAGTTAATATAGTATAAGACAGAACCAATTTTGTGCATGAAATCAACTTTCCAATGGATATAAAATCTTATAATGATTGAAAAGTGTACGTTTGATAGCTTTCGAATAGGGGCC
>JAUMHB010103918.1:0-10009 GCA_032359685.1 Pittosporum tobira
AATGATATCCTTCACCTGCTAATAATATGGTTTGCAAGTTGACTAAATCCTTATATGGTCTTAAGCATGTTAGTAGACAGTGGTTTGATAACCTCACTATTTCTTTGTTACTAGCTAGTTTCACACAATCTCTTGCAGATTATTCTCTGTTCACCAAATGCAACTCTACTTCCTTTATTGATGTAGTAGTTTATGTGGATGATGTGCTCATTACTAAGAATAATCTCAACCTTATTCAGAATCTTAAGTCATTCTTTGATAAAAAAAAATCAGCATCAAAGACTTGGATCCACTCAAATATTATCTTGGCCTTGAAATTTCCAAATTTGATGCTGGTTTTTATATTAATCAGAGGAAATATTGTCTTCATCTTATCTCCTCTGCTGGTTTGCAAGATTTTAAACCACTTTATCTTCCTTTAGAGCAAAATATCAAACTCAATATGACTGATGGAGTTCTACTTTCTGATTCTTCTCATTATCGTGTTGTGGTTGGTAAGCTGTTATATTTTACCATCTCTCGACCAGATATTTCCTATGTTGTTCAAAATCTGAGTCAATATATGCAAAATCCTTGTGAACCTCATCTTAATGCAGCCTATCGAGTTCTTAGGTATTTGAAATATGTTCTTAGTCAGGGATTGTTACTCTCTAGTTTCTCGATGCTCCAGTTCTTAAAGCCTTTTGTGATAGTGATTGGGGTGCATGCAGTAACACTGGTCGCTCAATCACTGGGTTTTGCTTTTCTTGGTGATTATTTACTTGCTTGGTAGTCTAAAAAGCAGTTTGTAATATCTCGTTCTTCTGCTAAGGCTGAGTATCGAGCATTAGCCACTACCACTTGTGATATTATCTGGCTTAAAGCTCTCTTTGTTGGATCTGCATGTTAATATTCATACTCCCATTTCTGTGTTTTGTGACAACACTTATGCCATTACAATTGCATCGAATCCAGTTCATCATTCTCGAACAAAACACATCGAGTTAAATTGCCACTTCATTTGAAAAAGAGTTCAAAATGGCCTCGTCAAACATTCCTATATTCCTTCGAAGCTGCAAGTAGTTGATGTTTTTACAAAAAAAATTAGAAAAGAGTCTTCACTAGTTTCTTTGTGGCAAGTTGGGCCTCCTCAATATTTACTCGACTTCAACTTGTTTTTTCTTTTTGGTGGGGAGGGGGTGTGGGGTGTTGAGCCCACTTCTGTTCAACCCAACTAAGTCACAAGTCCAATAGCCCAACTTATAGGCAAAAAAATGTTAGAATGTTTGAGACATACTGATAGATTCAAAGTCAACCGAATGTAGGGATAAATGTGACAACTTTAACTGATAGTTGTTAGAGAGAGAATGAGTGAAGATTTAATAATTGTCTTCATTTATTTTGTTTGTTGTTCTGTTTTTTGTTATATGTGTATAAAACTAATTGTAGCCATATATTTTGATTCATCTGAAAATAAGAACAGCTTACATTGAGTTCTCTTTGACTTTTCTTCATTTCCATGGCGTACTTGAGTATTTGATAGATTATTTCATCACTTTACAATTTTTTAATTATTTTCAACATGAAATTTTAGACATTCTAAAAATAAATTTATGCATTATATTTTCATAAATTTGTATGTTATACTTTTCAACATATTTCATATATACATACATACATATATATAATTACTTAAAACTCAATCAAATAAAATAATAAAACATTTAAACTTAGATAGTGCTAATCAAGTCATTCATTCCAGAATAAAACATATTACTATTAACTCTCACAAGCCAGTACTATCACCAAACTCTTGGATCGATCTCCATTCTCCTCCTTCTGCAGATCCAAGCACACCAACAAGGTGTGCTTAATGGCACCCCTACCTTGGGAGGGCACGTTAGAAAGAAAAGTAGATAAGATTACGTGTCCTACCAATTCTTTGAATAGTGAATTGAGATTTGTCAAGTTGTTAAAGCTGACATTATTTGGTCATAAGCTATAGATAGGAAATCATGTAAACCGTAAAAATCATATTTTACATAATACAATTCAGGCTTCTAAATTGTCATGCATAATTATTTCTCTACACAAAAGAATTATAGATGCAGGCAAACCAAAAACACCTCATTGCATTGTAAATGCATAAATTAGAGCCTACACATGCTCTTCGCTTTATTTTTATGTTGAAGTTACATTCACATACATGTCATCACTAGCTAGAGGGGTTCCCAAAAGCGAGTGAACTACATTCAGGGAGGCCGAACCATCAACTTCACTCGATTGAGAATAAAGTATAATGCTCGAGAAGTAAGGCCAGTGAAGTACCAGCCTCGTGACATCAAGAATTTAACGCCTTGGCTCGTTCAAAGTCTTACCCTCAAAAAATTCACCAAGCATTCGGTCAAGATCCTCTGGGTTGTATCTGATGTACTTTTGAGGATTCTTCCCATTCTCAACCAGAGGCCTGAGATAGATGATCAGATATAATCACTAAGATGCATGTTTTCCTTTCTAAAAGAATAAAAATTATGGTTCATGCACACATAATGTTTTTAGTTATTTCATAGAAAAGAGATTATTCACAAAAATTCCCACCGATCTTGTTTTGTTTCTTAAAGAAAAGTTGATTAAAACCAAATGTAGTTTGAAAAATACTAAGGAAACAGAAACAAGTTACAGTTAACTTCTATGTGACCCATAAGAAGGATATACTAGTTATGAATTATGAGAAAGCAATACCCAAAGCGTTTGATAAAAGATCTGTATGCTGGCAACAATACTTCAGCGACTGCAAGCCTCAAAGACTCTCGCAATTCGGAGTCAGGAACAGTCCACTGAGATTGTCTTTGATGAAGCTCCTCAAACTGTGCATTAAATGTCTTCAACCTGTTACCGAAATGCAATTTCTACTCAGATAAGAACTAAGAATTTTTACCATACATGCAAAATGCTACTGCCTACTAGCGTTTTTGAATGTCGCTCAAATTGCAATTATTTTATGTTACAATTTAGCTCAAATTATGTACAAGACAATGACAACTCTTGTTTTTAGGACTCATTATTTGCCCCTGTACACATAAAAAGGAAAATAAGACACGAAAATGGGGATTGGTATCTCCACAAGCTCCTCCTGACATGAATAGTAAGTGGATCCCAATCCATGCTCGTGAGCAAGGAGCTTGTGGAATTATCAAAATCCCCAATGAAAATATGCAACTGCCTCAAACAGAGCTCAGTAACAAAATCACATAAACAGAATGATATATTATTAGGGACACCAGTTTCAGAAGGATATAACGAAAAGATAACCTGTCTTTTACAATTGCTCTTGAAGCGCCACTACTATTTCCTCCATCCATACCAACTGAATTACTACCACCGCCAGATGATGTCAGGCCTTGAATTGAGAGGCACTGCAGGATCTACAAGAGAGAATAAATCCAAAATGAAATTAAGCATTTTTTTTGTATATACATTTTGGAAAATGGTTGACCAGTAGCCAACTACCCTTAGGAAATTCAAAATGCTCCAGAAGCATGATAACGCAGAGACTTGGAGATATGACTGAGAATAATATATGCAACATACTCTCTCTGTTCCAAAATAATTGTCCTAATTTTTGTTTTTGGTTTGTCCCAAAACAAATGTCCTTGGTCCTTATTTGTAATTACTTTTGTCAGATTCTCCCAACCCGCCCATTTGCCAGGTCTATAAAAAGTTTAATAGTCTACAACCAAAGAAATAGTAGGAGGTAATATTGAAACAGAGACAGAAAAAGTGGAGGAAAGAAAAATAAAAAATAAATAAAAAACAGTGTGTGTACTTATAAGGAGAGAGAAAGTGAAAAACTAGGAGAGAGAATGATTACTAAAATTAATGACTATATCCGGAAAAAACATAAAAGAGAATTTTGGATATTTCTTAAAAGCGTGTCAACTGAAACTAGGACATTTATTATGGGAATGGAAGGGTGAAAGTGAAGATAAACCATTGAGATGCTATGAGATTATATGTCAGTTTCTTCTTTATGTTATCCCACAATTGAGCATCATTGTAATGCCTTGGCTACTTATCTTTCCTTTTCTTTTCTTTTCACAACTATATCAGTTTTTCTGAAAAATGAGATGATAAACAAATCAATGTCCCCACCATTAATAGCCCATAGCAATAGTACCAACCCCAAACCTCCAAAAAAGCCCCTTGGTATTACTAATACCTAAATCCCATATAACAAATACCTCATAGATAAATAATTAAAGACGCAATGTCCTCAAGTTTAAAGGTAAAATATAACTATTAAGCCACCACCACTAACTGCGCAAGCATTTTATTCAGGGGTAGAGATGGTATAAAAATGTATACTCAAGGTTTGCAAACTTTACAAATCAACCACTTTTTGTGGAATGGAGGGGGAATTGAAAAAAAGTTGGAGCTTGAACTGATTCAATTAGTAAAAGGAGTCAACAAACTAGTATAATAAGATTAGACGCTTGTATAAGACCATCATGAAGGTCCAAATATTGAGATCTGATCTTTGCTTTAGTCATAACGGAAACCTATGCAAGGAAAAGGAACCAATAACAGTAACTGGAGTACTTATATCTAGATGTAATACCAGCAAATTAGTTAAATAAAGGGACATGTAATGGTCGGTTTCATACTCGTAAATCTAAATCATTTATTCAAATAAGAGCAGTCCTAAATCATTCTATTCCTGTGAAACTTCAACTCACTAAAGTGCAACAGTTCCACATGACAGTAAGAGTATGCACAGTGATTTTATTTTGCTTAATACACCTTCTGTCCCATAAAACATGCAACATTGGACATTTCACGGACATTAAAAAGAAGTGTGTTGAGTATGATAGAAATTTCCTAAATTGTCCTTCAAACTGTGTAGAGGAAAAAGTAGGAGTAGATATGAAGTATAATGATTGTGGGCTCATATATTTGATGTGATGTTTAAAAGAAGTAAAAGGTTAATTAGAGAGTTACATTGGTATTGTATCCAAAAAAGGAAATGTTGCAAGTTTTACGGGACATCCCAAAAAGGAAAGCATTGTATGTTTTATGGGACAGAGGAGGGAGTAAGCAGATAAGGATTTAACCGTACAAATCATGTTTGGTCAAACATGTGTCAGAACTTATGAAGGGAGTCAAAAACGTATAAATCATCTTCAGTCAAACATGTGTCAGAACTTATGGAGTCATAAAAGTAAAATCCTGCTAAAGCATGAGATGGTATTTGTAACTTTGTCAGCACTTAAAACATCACAGGAGAGTCCAAATATATAATCATGCATTTCAAAGAAACTATAAAAGAAATCCAAGGAATTACTACATCACTAATAAGTGAAATCCAGAAATCGTAAATTAGTTCTTTTTTAGTGGAAAGCATTTTCTGGGAATGATAGAACCAGACCTTAGCCCAAGCAACCCTTTTATACTGATTTGCATGTTGCTGCACAATCCTCCGATGTCTTTGCACCCAGTCGTCTCCTAACAAATCCTTAGCTTCAGACCTAAACCACAGAATTATATAAGCACCTCTTACGCATAACTTCTGACGATTTCAAGAAATTACCTCAATACTATGTGTATGTAACAAACCTGCGAACAGATCTGACCATATAGTGAATGTTGTTCATAAGAAACAAGTGAGTCAGAGAAGTATCTCTATACTGCTTGGACTTCCCATCCAAATTAGTTTGAAGAGCCTGCATTATTCTCATAGTTACAGAAGCCAGCTGGGAATTTGAGTTGCCACCATTTTCAAACTCTTGGAAAAGTTGCTTCAAGGTTGACTGATAGCTGAACATATGCCAGGTTACTCATGTCAACATCAACAACTAAATCACAAAGCAAAAGAAGATTCAAGCAGTAAATGCTTTGATGGTACAATTGCATTGTCATTATCTCCCTCATGCTAAAAAAATTCAAGGCGAAAGTGCATCTACTGACTGGGTAATATCAAGCACATTGCATGTTTATTTATTAAACCTTGACTAATAGAGATAAGGCGCAACGCACTTTTGGTCAGGTTGAGCTGAGTTTGGATTATTCGAAATGGTTGGGCTTTCAATTGCAGTAAAAACTAAAAACAAGCTAGATATAACTCAGACGCACTGAATACCGGAAAGATAAATGGTAATCACAATATATATAAAAAGGAAGGGTGATTATTTATATTACTCATAAAAAGACAATCAAGTTTAGTTAAGAATAGGGCATAATTTAATTTGTATTGATCTAATGGTATGCCCCATATTGCTTGTACAAATTTCCAAGAAATTAAACATAACTGCATGATGAAATGATAATGTTCAAAAATGTAATCAAGGTTTTTGATAAGAAGAATAGACGACTAAACATAAAATCAGTGGATCGTTCTGTACTCTGTAGAAGTAAAGGGACAAGAAGTTTAATAAGTAGATCATTCAATAAACAAAGGTAAGGCTAGTTGAATTGGACTTACTCGAAAAGAAACTTCACGTAGTTAATCACATAGCTTGTTAAAGGATGGACTGTTCCATCTGATACAGCAGTTTTTGTCGCATCTTTTTCAACTGCTTCTTCAAAATCACCGAAGGTCTCTTGTGCAGTTTGGGCAAGACGCTTTGTCAAACCCAATGCAGACTCTCTAATTTCATTACAAGCCTTGCCTATGAAAAGCGTTTCAATCTGCCAGGAATTCAGGTTTCATGTTAAAAATTGAACCTCAATGCCCATGCCAACTCTAATAGCAACCCAAAAATAAAGCAAGTAGGCATCAAACAAATTGATCTGTAAAAAAAATACTCCCTTCATTCCAGAATTAGAGATGCCTGGAAAAACAACAGTTTTTATATAGACAATTTTTTGTTTACAATGCTACCCTTGAAAAGAGAGGATGACTTGAGTTTGTAGGTTTTATGAGTAAAGAGCAAATGTGTGTGTGTGTGTGTGTGTGTGAGAGAGAGAGAGAGAGAGAGAGGATGACTTCAATGTGAAGGTGTTTTTTGAATGGGGAGCAAAGAAGAGAGAAGATGACTTGAGTGTGTAGGCATTTTTTAAACGAGGAGCATGGAAGAGAGAAGTTAGAAAAAAAGAGGGTAAATTAGGAATAAATGTTGTTAATTTATTTTCTGTTCCCTATCAATCTCTGGCTTAATCTTGGTTGCCAAAGTATATATCAACAATGCTTTTAATAAATATTTGATTTATTATGGTTTTAGGCTCTTAATAATATATACTCCATTACTCTAGTTCTATCTAATATTTCACAAAAGTGGTTTTCTCGAATTTCTTTTGACATTTATTCCTAATTCTGAAGCACTTCTATAAAGAAATTCTTGTTCTGAAGGTATTATGTAAATATAAAAGTGGTATAAAATAAATTTGACGCGTGAACTATTTATCTTCTGCATAATTAATGTAAGAAAATGATAGGTAAGAATGATACAAAATACAGAAAAGGAAAATGACAGTGAAGCTTATAGAAGTCCAGTAACTAAGCCATAAAACAGTCAAACAGAAGAGTTACAGGTGAACTTTTATAAATTAGACTTCGTAGTTTCTATTTTCTAAGATATATATACATGTGATCTGATAACTAACCATTTTAAGAAAATAGTATTTTTAAAACGTGATACATTTTTTCAAGCGTTGAACATGATTTAGTTTCTTTTATCATTTTGATAATTGAGAAAACAACCTACTTTTAGTAACTACCGAAGTCCCATTATAACGATAAGTTGTGGAGCAGTAATAGAATAGAGAGAACAATTCTCAGGGAAAAGAGCAATAATTTTATATGTTCAGGTGCACCAAAACTCTTACTAATAAACAATAATCCCTCCATTCCATAATAATAGATTTTTTAAAGTAAAAATTTGTTCTATTTTAATTGTTTTTTGTAGACTTTAACATGAATAATATACATAATTTTCTATATTACCCTTAACTTCTCT
Organism: Pittosporum tobira; assembly: GCA_032359685.1. Taxonomy (NCBI): domain Eukaryota; kingdom Viridiplantae; phylum Streptophyta; class Magnoliopsida; order Apiales; family Pittosporaceae; genus Pittosporum; species Pittosporum tobira. The sequence goes on from JAUMHB010103918.1 coordinate 7,932, forward strand.
CTAGAAATCTACTCTAATCAAATTATTTCTCTTCATTCTCTCTCTCTTGTATTTATAATACCAATGAAGGGGCAATGATGTATAAAGTGAAATATTAACTTTCTTAACATACGTGACAAAACCTAAAACAACTATTATTATGGAATGGAGGGAGTATATATAGGCAGTACAATCACAACTCAATGCGAACACTAAATGCTCCTAGTTCCAGAAGGTTTCAGACACAAACTAGTGGACTTCTGGACTGTATTTCATGCAATACTGGGTCCAAATTTAGCAGTTACCCATACACTTCCAAGGATATTCAAGTAATGTTATTATAATTCAAAATAACTCCACAATTTCTGGAATACTCTAGGAATGAAGAAATACCAGAAAATTCTAGAACTCCATGGGGTGCATAAAATTGTAAAAAATCTCTACCTTCGGTTGTTTAAAATTAATCATACCTCTGAATGAAGTTCTCGCATTATTTCATACATGTCTAAAAGCACAAATAACTTCTCTGGTGATCTCTTGCTTTTGGCAATTGCGTCTCCAAAACTAAGTAGCACCGCAACACTACCTGCAGTAACTTCGGCAAAACATTGATCCCTGAGGGAAGCAACACCTTCAAAAATTTGATCACAAACTTTTCGTTCACCGGCAAACAGCAATTTGACCTGTTGAAACACCAGAAAATGGTTAAAGATGAATGTTTGACTAACGTCGGCAAATAATACAAAGAACTTACAGCAATCCGCATGAAATGAATCCAATTCCCAATCTTAGCTTCCAAAACCTCCCACTGCATCTTTTGAACATCATCTTTGCTAAGTTTTTCCACTCCCAACTTACGGAGGCTTTCCCCCAAAACTGAAGAACGGGTATCCCTATAGACAAAACAAAAAGGGGTTATACAAAATTGTAGCATAAGTTGTAAAGAATAGATAAAATAGATCACATTGTAAGAACGCAATTATGTGATAGGAACTGCACAAACAGATCAAACTGTCTATCCATATGTATTTTTTTATTCTGGTTATAAGACTTCAGAAACTAATAGAGAGATTTACAACAAAACAAATTGTAAGATAATAATATTCTGTAGATTCATCACCGGTCTTTCCATTTTCATAACCAGATCTGTTCTCATAAACCCACATGGAACTTCTACTGAAAAACTTTCAACTAATCAATAGAGTACACCCTGTTGTGCGTCGAAGTTGGTTATGACCAAACAAGCTCACTCGTTGTCTCCTCAACCGGTGGCACCCAACCTTATTCCGAATATACTCTATTACAGCAAACTATAGCAGAAAACAACTATCAACGGAAAAAATAAAACGATTCTACACAACAATTTACATGGAAACTCAAATCGGGAAAATCCACAGGTGAGAGGAAGGAGAAATCCACTAGAACAAATTGAGAGTACAAGATGTGTATTAATGGCAATGATTTATGACACTAATTCAGGAATTACTTGCAAGATTTGTGGCTCCAATTAAGTTATTCCTCTTACCATGTATTTATATATATTACTTAGAATAGTTAGCAATGATTAAGGAAACTAATTCAGGAATTACATTAGTTGTACATTAGCTGTAAATTATGTCTAATTTAGGCGGTACATTATTCTTATTTAAGGGAAAAGATATAGAGAGAAAATACATTCAGGCATTTTGCTTAAAGATTGTTATGTTATCAGAGTTTTTTCTGATTATCTATTCTGGGCTGTTTTCTGATTCTTTTCTTTTCTTTTCTCTTCTTTGTTTAGGGTTGATTTATTATCAACAAGTTGATTTTGTGATTTTTCGGTTTATGATATCTACCGAAAAAATTTTCGACAAATCCTCAGAGACATTTGCGATTAGACTTACAGGCAAGAATTATGTTGCCTGGGAGTTTCAGTTCAGAATGTTCTTGAAAGGGAAAACACTCTGGAATCACATCGACGGCAGTTCTTCGGCACCTACAGACGCTAAGGAACTTACGCAATGGGAAACCAAAGATGCTTGCATCATTTCTTGGATCTTAGCGTCTATTGAACCACGTATGGTTAACAATCTGCGTTCTTTTGGTACAGCAAAACAAAT